>JAQQZX010000009.1:16170818-16187556 GCA_030068355.1 Notoglanidium maculatum
AAGCTGGAGCCAATCCCAGCATCTTCGGGCGAGAGGCGGGGTACACCCTGGGCAGGTCGCCAGTCCACCACAGATGTTCTACATTAGAAATTTTTATAAAAGAGGTTAATTACCTTGTACTTGTTTATTCACCTTACTTTGTTTTAATGTACTTAAGTCGCTACCTAGGTTTCCAAGCAACGAAAACAAGCGACTGGGCAGCACGCTGGAGTTTTGACTTATCTGTTGGGCTAGTTAATAAATGTTTAATTTGTCCAGTATTTTCACACACTAACTGAACAAACACTAATAAAGGACTAGAAAATAAACAGGCATAACCGGATATGCTCCTACCAAATCAGGACAAATTAGATTTTTTTAAGCATAATTTGTGGGCTATTGTGATAATGTCACTAATGGATAAATAGTGGGAGGGGATACCAGTTTCAAAACACAAAAGTTTTGCTAATAGTCCATGGCAATGTAGCTTCATTTAAAATAAAGTTCAAACACAGTTCCCTGAACCAATCACTAATTATACAGCAGTTAATGTTCGTAAAACATCAGTCTTTGTTCTACTCAAACCCAATACCATTAAAAGGTATAATGTCCACCAAAAAGAACAATGAGCAGCAAAGCTATGCACAAAGACTTGCATGAATTATATCCTATTACGGCTACAAAGCAGCTTTCAAAAGCACAGTGACATTCCCGCCATGACTAATCACCATAAAGGCGTTGTTATCCCCCAAAGCCTGATTAGTTTACTTACCTGATGGCTTTGTGCTAAGCAAAATCACAAATAAATAAAAATAGCTTATTTTTAAAACATTAAAAGCTCAAAAACCTTGATTGCTAACTATTTTAATTGCTAACTATTTAATCGCAAACTAGCAGGTGCCTTAACAGCTAACTATTGCTAATTCTGAGGTAGATGCTAATGAGGTACCACACTACTTTTGTCTTTTTTTCTCCTGATTTATGTCTGCAGGGTTGCCAAATGTACAAATTCTCCTTCTCAGAAATCTCTAAAAAGAACCACAACATATTAGATATGTCATTCTCAGAGCATACTGATTTATTGTCACACAGTAAATAAAATAACCCTGTTGAGTGGTGCCAGTTGAGGGCTTTCTGAGTTGTGGCTCTTAGACACACTATGATAGTTTTGCCAGAGTGAAAGAATATAGATTTGTGAAATAAGATGCTATCCAGACAGAAACATTAGCAGCCAGGTGTAACAGCTAGCTGGCATACTAAAGCTAAATATCATTTAGCCACTTAAGCTAGCTCTAGGGTCTGTACCTGAGCTTGTGGAGTTCTCTGCATGGGTTTCCTCTGTGTTTCCTGTTTTTCTCCCACTTCCCTGAAACTTGTCAGTGGATTAGCAAATCTAAATTGCTCATAAAATGAGTGTGTGGAATGTGTATGGTGCTCTGTGTCCCATCTGGCGGGTGTCACCGCATCACATCCAGTGTTCCTGGGTCTACGAGTAATGAATGAATTGTACCAACAGAAGCATGAAAACTATATATCAAAATGCTCACTTGTTACAATTAATTTTACGAAATATAATGTTTCATACATGCACTTGAGCGACATTTACGCTAGCTTGTTGCCAAGGCCATTTTTCATCCTGCATAAAATAGCACAAACCACAATCGTTTTCAAGGTCCCGTTGAAGTAACTGCTTTAGAAACAGAAATGGCTGCTGTGTATGTATCCTGTGTATACTTCAATGCTAGGTAATCAATTAAATATTACTCCTACATCAGAGCAACAGGCTGCTCTAATGTGTTTGGCGAAACTTTTTCTCAAACATGACTTGTGTGGTCATTAAACTGGTTCATCAGTTTGGATCATTTTCAATTTACTTATTCATAGCATCTGGATTTGTTGATGGGGGCAAAAGTGTAGGCATGTTGCTGTGGTTCTGCACCTTTGTTGTTGTCTAATGACATTTCCCTTCCGTTTAAATGCCACGTCGAGCAATTTATTCCTGAAGCTAGAAATGAAATGCTCTTCAAAACAACTTTTGGGTGACTTTAACATGGAGAGAAATGCACATTGTGTTTCAGGCACATTACATCATTATAAAGTTTCACCACAAAACTATGTGTCAAGAGATTTAATTTCTTTATAGCCAGGCCTGACTCATTAAAACTGTTAGAGACAGTTTTAATAACGACCCAATCGGCAACCTAGTGTCAAATTTTGTACGAGGAATTATATTGGGAACGGTTGAGCCGTAACACTGGACGATAGACATCAAAATGCTAACAAGAGGTGTAACAAAACCATACAGAGGTCTCCTGATATGATATATTTTTCCGTACCACCAAAAGCATTGCATAATCTGCCTTGGCCCTGCTCGACTCTTAGCAGCGTATAACAAGCAAACAAGAAACAAAAGCTGTGCTTTAGAATGTAATAAAATGAAACATGGTTAATTCAACATTAGCTTTCATTGGTGTGACTCCCTGAAGCATGGCGCTTTGTATTTCACATTCTGCTCTAAGCTAGTTATGCTAAGTCAGTTAGCTCTCTTTAGCCTCAGAAAGATTTTAGAATCTTAGGGTAAAGTCTCCACTACTGTATGCAGATATGGACTTCTAAACATTTCAGTGATTTCTTTTGATTGAACCAGCAAGAAGGACATGCTTGAGGTATTAGCGCTAGTCTATGGTATTCGTATTAGATGTATTCGGCACACACTTTCCAACACTCGTTAGTGTTATAACTTAGCGGGAAGCCAAGGTTCTGCTATACACCACACCGTAAGGAGTTTCCACTTTCTATATGCTGCTCACCACAGCCTTTGACCTAATATGCTAGTACACTTACAGTCACCTAACAGCATGCTCGGGAACAGTGCATTTTTGTTTAAACCTCTGTAGCCTATTCTAATTCCAGACAAAGAAGAAGCTACATTTTCAGAAGAGCCCATAAATGTCTCTGATAGTTCAGTAATATAAGCAGCCTAAGCATTCAAATAACATGCTTTATTATTTTTATTATCTTGTGAATGTGCGTATAAATGTTTATTACTGCATTTACTTATTCTCTTGCTGGAATTTAACTCACTACTTATTGCTATACTAATTATTGTAGAAGGTGTTATCTGTTTTAAATGTTTTCAACTCATTACTAATTATGCACTTCCTACAAGTAACATCCATCCATCGATCCACACATCATCTATATCCTTCAGGGTCGTGGGGAAGTTGGAACCAATCCCAGCTGACTTTGGGCGAGAGACAGGGTACACCCAGGACAGGTCGTCAGTCTAATGCAGGGTTAACACCGAGACAAACAACCACGCCTATGGGCAATTTAGAGTAGCCAGTAGACCCAATCTGCATGTCTTTGGGTTGTGGGAGGAAACTGAAGGAAACCCACTCAGGCACTGGGAGAACATGCAAACTCCTCACAGAAAGAACATGCAGACTCCTCCACAGTTGGCCGACTGGTTCGAACCCAGAACTTTTTTGTTGTGACGTGACAGTGCTAACCACTACACCACTGTGCTGCCCCTACAAATAACAGTGTTTGTTAAATAAAAAATTGGGCATGTAAGACCGTACACAATCTAAGGGAACATGGGACCTGGACTCACTGGCATCATAACACCACAAACGTTGTGATGTTAGGCATACTCTCAGATAAAAGGCGCCTCTGAGAGCTTTCATTCATGCGAAAATGTTTCATGTTTGACATTGCTCTTGTTAATTTCAAGGCGAGACGAGAAATAATTTCGTGAATAAAATCTCAGACAACTATGAAACAAACAATAATGATCCATCTTTTCAAAATCACTTGACAGGATGCTTGAATGTTTCATCCATAGGTAATGAGAATGAGAGACAAATTATGGGAACGGGTCCAACAACTCCATTGACCTCTTTGACATATTAGCGTTTATCCCATGACACCTTGGAGCAGATCAGACTGTGACCTTTGGATAAACACAGTTGGTGGAAATGGAAGAGGAAGAAAATGACAAGGCCACTTTTGAGTAATTATTACAGCGCACGCATTGAGCTCGGTAATGAATGGTTGTAGAGAAATTTTTCTAAACAAGATGTGATGTGTCTTGCTGCCTTGCTATCCTTCTCAGGTTTGATTGAACTTTTTCACACATACGTACACTTGTACTATCTCTGTATCGATACTGTCCTGGAGGGTCTGTTTCTTTTTTTCGGTGCACACAGTCATGTCAGTAATTTATTGGCGCTCGCAAAAAAGAACAAGGCATGAGCATTATTCAAAAGCAAGGCCATTATCTAGGAGCTAGTGCATGTTTCATCTTCTGTCCTCCTAGCATAGACGCTTTGAAGTCTATTTCCAAATTTCTTTGAAAGCCCACTTAGATGCAATAACAAAAAGCCTGGACTGATACATAATGGAGGAGTTGTGTGTATTGCACATGTTGCACATCGCCTCTGCAATAATCTACACTTCATTCTCATGCAGGCCCAGCCTCACTCTGAAACATGACGGGAGGTAGAAAGGTTTTAAAAGGCATAGAGGTGGGCTGGAAGGTCTGATATCTGTAGCTAGATGAAATTCCCAAGCGGTTGTAATGCTTGACCACCATTCCGGTGACAAATGATAATGTCCAACTGCAGCTTTGCAAGGAATAAATCAAATGTCAGCCCACTTGTTACACTCACTGAATAGAGAGAGAACGCAAGTGCATAAACTCGATATGTTTTTTTTATTTGGGCAAATCCAAGGGGTCAAAGCACAGGCAGACGAAAGCCAGTTTTAGACAGGTGCGGTTTCAGCAGCCTTTTAACATTATTACTTGTCACGCTGTATAATATGTTCCCAATAAAATGTGGACTAAAATGCATAACACTCTCTGATAACATGTCCTTGTCAGATTATATGATGAAGATCTTCTTACTATAGACTCGCAGTTAAAGAAAATTACTCCTAATATTTACTTGATTATAATAATGAAGTAATCACTATTTTTTCTGTTCTATGAGTATCGTATCATCATATTACGTCCTCCTATTGGTGGCTTTTAGACGCAAGTCAGAGCAGAGCAGACACTGAGATTTTCATCAGAAATTTCTGACACATCCTGAAAATTATAGTCAGCTGTCTGTGAGCTCAATTGTGCTACATTTGCCACTAGTGAGCATGTCATGTTATGCATTCAAAGTCGACCGATCTCATGACCAAAGAATAATGTAATGATGTGAGATTTTTTGCCTGCATCAGCAAAATCAGGCCAAAAATCATACAGTGTAAAGCCAGCAAAAGTCGTATACAGTCGCAAGCCAAGTATACACACAGTCATCATGGATATGAAAGCCATGGCAGTATGATTTCTTTGGGCTTTGGAGAAGAATGATTGTACAATATATACCTTTAATAGAAAAAAAAAAACAAAACAAGAGTTTGATGTACAAGATTTAATTTATTTTAGGATTTCTGATATTGACACAGGGTCAAAAATATACCTGCACAGTTAATATTTGATTACATGCATAGACAATATATAGACCAACATAAATCTTTTTGTTTTAAATGAGAAGTATTATGTTTGGAGAAAATATGGAAAATACTACATTCCAGTATAAGAACCTTACCTCGTCTGTGAAACATGAAGGTGGTAGGATCATCGTTTGGGCCTGTTTTGCTGCATCTGAACCAGGACGGCTTGCCTTCGTTGATGGAACAATGAATTCTGAATTAAACCAGCAAAGTCTAAATGAAAATGTCAGGATATCTGTCCATCAACTGAAACTCAAGGGAAAGTGGATTATAGAGCAAGAGAACGTCCCTAAGCACACAAGTCGTTCTACCAAAGAATGATTAAAGAAGAAGAAATTTAATGCTTTGGAACGGCCAAGTAAAAAGTCCAATGGAAACATTGCATGAGCATTCAATATGAGGAAATACACCAACATCCCAAAGGTGAAGCTGTTCTGTACAAAGGAATGGGCTAATATATAGCTTCAAAATTGATTTATTTCAGGGTTTAGAGATTCAGAGTTTAAAATTCATGTGTTAAAATAGAATCAAGAAGCAGATGTATACTATTTTTTTCTAGATAACCATATAGTCAAAGTCACATTTAAAAAAAAAGTTAGAGTTAAGAAGTTAAGCAACTACCCAGGGACGATCAAAGCCAACTGAGCCTGAAATTCAAAGAACTGATATCTAGTCAATCAGCGCACATTCCTCAAATCTTACTTCCACAGAAACCCAGAAGGAACGGGGAGACAAGAAATCAAAGCTTGGGGAAAAATGCTTGCTGCAAAAATGTATAGTAAGACAAAACTGGGCACAAATAGACAACATAAATACAATAGACAACAAACCAATGACAGGACAGTGGCAGAGATCGGACTAGCACAGTATTCAGCAACCAATACAAACATAATGTTCATTGCCATGGGAACCACAGTGTGAAGAGGGAAACCATGACACCAGCCTTCTCAAAGAAAACCCTTGTTTAACAAACTACCAAAGATGAAGCTGATCTAATAAACAATTATGAATTAAAGACTTTGTTTCACACAAATTAAGTCACGAGAAAAGGTCATCACTCTGAAGCTCAATCTTATTATCCAACTTGAGTCATGTAAATTGCTTCAACTTTGCAATTATGAGGTCATATTATTCTTTACGGCTAAATGTAAACATTTGTCCTCTTTTGCTACTTAACTCAAGACCAATAACACATTCAGCTGCTTCCATATCGTGCAACATTTAATCGTCTTTACACATAATGCTGTGAATTAACCGAGCCCAATTAGAAGGCAGAAAATAACAAGCCACATATGCTGGCATTTACAGCCAGACAGGGTCAACATTTGGCAGTTTGGAAGAAAAGCAGGGCTCGGGATTTGTCTTAGGTTGTGATGACGTCTTCTCAAACCAGGCTGGAAGAAATTTGCTGAAAATGCCATGAAACAGGAATTACATGAGATACACCACTGGTTTTGAATAATCTAATGTGAAACACCCAGCTCTCCCGTGGGAGGACAGGAATGTTTGGTTTTCAGTAATATCTTGCCTCAAACCTTCGCCCATACTGCCACAATGTTTTGCACATGTCCTTTAAACATGAATACGGGCCGAGCTCGGAGTGGATGTTGCCTTTTACGGAGGGAGTGCAACCTCTTTTCAGCTAATATTGACATACTGCATTTTTCTGTAATTATTTTTCATCACCACAAGCTTGTAAAGGTGAAACGTAATTACAGGTTACATTCAAACTGCAATTTTGGAGAAATATCACTCAGCACAACACACACACACGTCTTAACTTCGCTTCTGCTAATATTTATCACTTTAATAGTTCACAAGGTCACTGTGTCTTTGACTGCGTTCTGAATCATGCCCTATTTGTCTCCTATTTAGTAAAGTGCAACAAAGACAGAATTCACTACCTACTTCCTGATGATCATGATGCTAACAATGTGTGGCTTTACATTCTCTGAAATATTGTCTCTGGATTACTCTTTTGTATGAGACGACACAGTGGAAGTAGACAATTCATCCAGATGAGCCACATTAAAGACCACAACCAACATCAAAAGTGGACAAGGGTAGGAGACATGTAGTGTTGAAGACAGGGGTGTGTGTGTGTGTGTGTGTGTGTGTGTGTGTAGGGGCCTAACCGCAACTTCTGAGCTTCACACATTCCGTGGCAAAGTCCCACCGTGAGAGGGGTGTGGGGGTTAAAAAAGAAAGATGTCTGAAAATATTTAAAGCTTGGTCACAGATAAACCACAGACCCAACCCAGAGAAAGAGAGAGAGAGAGAGAGAGAGAGAGAGAGAGAGAGAGAGGCAGAGACAGAGAAACATCCACAGGAAGAGGGACAGAGGGAAAGCAAGAAAGATGAGAGACAGATGGACAAAGAGGGAAAGAAAGAGACAGACAGAAAGGGATAGAGAGAGAAAGACAGAGTAAGAAAGGCTAAGAGACAGATGGACACAGAATGAGAGACAGAGATAAAGAGAGACAAACAAACAGACAGAAAGAACAAGAAAGAAAGACAGACAGAGAGAGTAAGAGAGAGATGAAGAGAGAGACAGGAAGACAGATACAGAGAGAAAGACAGATTTAGAAAGACAGGTAGAGAGAGAAAGCAAGAAAAAGTCAGAGACAGAGCAAGACAGACAGAGAGGATGAGAGAGAGAAAAGGAGAAAGAAAGGGAAAGAGAGTGAGAAACAGACAGACAAAGAGTGCAGAAGTTGCAGTACAGGCTACATTTCATTAGCAGATTGCGTATCCACCCTGCGGCTCGAACACCATATGAACTCAATCTCGGTTCTCTCTGACATGCATTTAGTGAGCATCAATATTTAGGCTGCTTTAATTCCCCTGGATGAAGGTTTTTTCTCTCGGCGTTAGCAGTTTGCAGCGTGAATGTAAAAGACCGAAAGGGAGGAAATTTGATTGAGGGAAGGGAATTAGTCAGCGGAGGAAAGGGTGGATGTCTGAGTGCCCCAAACACACATTTACAAACACCCCAGCAAACCCTCAATAAGGATCTGATTTATGTGAAATCCAGCACTAAACATGTTTTACGACATCAACAGCATGTGTTTAGCAGTGGTCATAAAAGGTGATTCATTTCGAGGACGCACTGAAACATAATTTTAATGCGTCAGAATAATGCGACCGCTCTTTAATTCTCCAATTTAGGAAAGTTTAAGGTTAGAGGTTGGACAAGTGATGGGAAAAGTAAGTGGCGGTTCCTGCTCGGGTGTGCTGCGGTCACGGCTGCGCAAGTCATCTGGTTTTAATTGAAGCCGGGCATCGGAGGTTTCTAGCACTTCATAATGCTGCGGTCGACTTCTTAAATGAAGTCCATCTTCATATATATTTTTTCACACCAATTCATTTGAATACCAGATCTTCTGTTGCCCATTTCTGAAGATGACACAGAACTGCTTTCTCAGGCCTGGAGAAAAAGCTCTTCAATAAAAATGCACCACAAAAGGTTGGACTTTAAAATTAACCATGGTGGAAAGAAAGAGTTCTGTGTGTCTTTATCAGGGTGCGAGTTATTTAGAAGGAAATTATACTAAAAGTATAAAATGGAGCTCAAATTATATTTCTAATACGATGTGGCATGTGTTTAAATTCAATTTGGTGACCTAGAAAAAAATTATACAAAAAAAGAAAGAAAAAAAAAAAAAACACTTAGAACTTGAAGTCAGGACTGGAACTGAAGAAATACTTAATCCCACTGTGATGTGTTTACTGCTAAATATGGAGTGCATTAATTTAAATTTAAACAAACAGCACAATGGCACACATCTGTTAGAGTTAATGAAACATTTTACAAAGAACACAACACTTCGTCCTATAATAAATGATTTAGCAACCCATTGGCATTATGTAAGAATTAAAATATGGCAGAGCATGCTGTTAGAGTAAAATATTTAATGGTGGTGTGGTGTGATGCGGCCAAAGACAACGCATATTGACCTGGAAGTTGATTATTTACCAATCACAGCACATCATAAGGGGTTTTATCCTTCTTATACTATAGTGATTTATCGACAATTAGAAATGGTAATTGATTGATTGATCCATTCACATGACTTTGCTAGTTTTCAACTCGCCATAAAGAAGAATTGCGATTCGACTTTGACTTCAGCGACTTGTGACTTAACTTGGATTCGAGCCCTTTGACATGGAAAGACTTGGTACATTTTCAAAACCAAAGATTAAAACTTGGAAATTTAAAAGTGCGCAGTGAATCAGCTATTCCTCCACCCAACAAACAATTAATTTTCAGCAAATCAGCATCAGCCTTCAGTTCCAAGGTTGACATTCAGCCGTTCAGTCAGCCAAACAGCTTGCACTAGACAACGGCAAAGTTGAAAGGCCTTTGTTCACTGACAGCAGAGGCACTTTGTGGTAGCCATGCTCCCAAAGATTGTAGCCTTCACCTACAAAGATTGCACTTTTTCTGACAACAAGAGGGTTGAGAAAGCTATGGTTCATGAAAATCAGAGGAAAAAATCAACAACTTCAGATTTTGTTCGGCATTTGATGTTGCACAAAGCAAATCCCAAGGAAAAGCCAGACTGAACTGAGACAGATGGGTACCCTTAGTGAAAACAGTTTACATCTCATCTCATCTGAAACTGACCTGATATATTGAGATTTTATAGTCACAGTTATGTGTCATTCAAATTCCCATATATTTCCATTGAATTATAAAGCTTAAAAAATAAGCCTGCACAATTTGAGTAAATTTACTATATTAACCAGTTCAGAACTGGTATAAAATTTTAAAAATGGCAATTTTTGGGGGGTTGAGGGACTCGATCAAGTTAGTATAGACACATTAGAATCAGGGAATTGAAAAAAAACCCGACATGAAAGCATTCAGCACTCTCTATGCCTTGTGTACACGTTATTACAGTTAAATATCCTTAATTGAGCACTTTATAGGGATTGTGAAGATGTTAGATTTAAATGTTCTTCTTATTTTTATTACAAACCCCAGTTTGTCTGAACAACAATACATGGGGGGAAATAATACATTCCTCCCAGTCAGGTAACGTGAATGTAACTTTTCTGATCCTACTATACAACAAACAATCAGCGTTCTATTAATTATGCACCTGAAGACAACTTGTTTGAACACCAGAGGTATGGTTTTCATTTTTTAAACATCTATTAGCTAGAATTATCTGAAACATCCACTTGTAGTTAGTTACAATTAAATAATGTTAGCTAGCATGATAGTGGTCAGGTAGCTAGTGTTATCATCAGGTAAAAGTCATCGGGAAAATTCTGTTTTATAAGATGTGTACAATTGTGTTCATGTGTAGCAGGTAAATTATAGCGGCATCTATACATTTTGAGAATATAATAAGAAATAATATAAAGGAAACATTTTTCTTTTGAGCAGGTGACCCTCACTAAGTTCAGATCAGGCTTTTCCAAGCCATTTTTCCCTGAGCATTAAAGTCCAACACAAAGAGCTTCCTAGAGCTCAGTGGTCCATTCTTCCTCTCCGTGACCCAGACATGCATTCCTGCTGCGAGCCAGCACTAAAACGTGAGATGTCTTGCGAAGTACAGGCCGGATTGAAAGCAGAGTGTTCCACAGACAAAGCAAGTGCATGTCTGAGAGAGTTAGCGCTGATGCTATCTCAGCTAAAAGTACACTGGGACAGCTACAAGGTGGAGGCAGTGCATTTCTTTTGATGGATGAGTGAAGCACACTGGCTTTGGCCTTAGGGTTCCACAGGAGATCATGTCTTCACAGCAGGAGTGGCTGACAATAGAAAAGTTTGGGACTTTTAGCTCTACTTTTAACTTGCTTTACAAATGTTTCAACAAAAAAAAGAACATGTCGTACCTCGTTATTTAAGTAAATATGTGTACCCAAGTTCCTGCAAGTTTAATGGCTGTATAAGGGACTAGCAACAATACTCTTATAGGCTTTGGCATTCAAAAAACGTTCTCCAGGCCATCACACCACAACCACCAGTTGAGGCACATTCATTTGGTCGATGGATTCATATTGTTGACACCCCTACCATCAAGTAGAACACGAGATTCATCAGACTAGGCGACTGTCCAGTTTTGGTGAGCCTATTCCCTCTGTAGATCAGTAATTTCTGAAATACTCAAACCAGCCCATCTGGCACCAATAACCTGGCCACGATCAAAGTCACTGAGATCACAGATTTTCACCATTCTGATGTTTGATGTGAATGTTAACTAAAGCTATTGACCTGTATCTGAATGATATTACGTTGTGCTGCTCCCACATGGTTGACCTGATAGGATAATTGCATGAATAAGCAGGTGTACTGTAGTTGTTTCACTGTATATATAATGATTATGTGATTTGCTGAAGACAAACCATCAGTCATCCTGGTCTGTCCTAAACCGCAAATTACATTTCAGAAAAGAGAACCGTGTTCCACATCCCTGTGTAGTCTGGTCATAATGGAAAATACATTTTAGCTCCTCTTGCAAAGGTTTCAAATGTAACTTTGTTCCTAATGAAAGCACTGTAGTCTAGAGTCCTTCCATAAGTGCACTGAGTCTCAGGGAGAAGCCTTTAGTCCAAATTACTCAGTAATATAATTCTCCTATGTGGACATAAAACCAGTTTAATAAATGATAGTGGTATAGTAATTATGCCAGAAAGTGATATAGGAAATATTACAGTGTAATATGCAGTTACTCATTCATGTCCCTTATATTTAGTGCAAGTTTTTAAAATGAGATTTGAGGGAGTCAAGTACAAGAAATGATTAAACCTTTTAGTTTATTCTAAATCCATTTTTGAAAATAGAGGCCAATGTAATAATACATCTCCATTTGAAATTACTGTGCATGACATAAAACTGAAACCTGCCACAATTCCTCATTTGGGTGTATCATTACATTTAATGAAAGCAGAGTTTTTGTGGGTCTGACAGGGATTAAGGAGTTGGTATAGAGCTGCATTTCTGAGGAGCCAAATGAAAACGCTGGTTTCCGCTGGCTTTTGAAAAACAACCCTCTGTGTTTAAGATGCTGTTTTTAACTTTTAATATTTAGCTTGTTCCTAAGGCAGGGCTGACCATGAAGAAAAAATGTAATTTTGATGCAGATTTCTCTCTGATTGAATTAAAAACAAGATTATTCTTGATCTAAGTCTACAATCTTCCTCAGACATGATCGTTTATCGGTGCCTTGGCCCCAGTGAACATGCTAGCCTCAGTTCTGTGTAGGGCTTTGTTACAAAAACTGATTAACAGAAGTAATTCCTCTAGGCATTTTCTAGTTAGCATTCTATACAGCATTAACACGTGAGTGCAAAACTTTGGACACCCCCATGGTTTCTGAATGAGAGAAATAGAAAAGGACTTCTAATTCAAAATATCTATACCTCTGAAAAAATGATATATTCCATATATGAAAGGTTGCCATGTGTTGGTAAATCAAATGCTAAATGTACACTACCCTGAGGGGTAGTCATGTCTGACATTCAATTAATTAAAGGTCAGTCTTTAGATGTACAACAATCTAGTAGTCGAGAGTGCTTTGTTCTGGGTTACACACAGGATTAATATAAACCCAAAGGAATCTCAAATCATTTTCATGAAGCTCAAAATGAAATGTTCAAGCTTCCTGCAATAAGACAAACCAAACATTCATCATCTATACCGCTTATTCATCACGGTCATGGGGAAGCTGGAGCCAATCCCAGCTGACTTCGGCAAGAAGTCGGGTACACCGTGGGCAGGCCACTAATCTATTGCAAGACTAACCCTGAGACGAACAGCCATTCGCACTCACGCCATGGGCAATTCAGTTAACCTCACCTGCATGCCTTTGGGTAGAAACAGGAACACCCAGAGGAAACCCGCACAGGCAGAACATGCAAATTCCACACACAATGCCCTAGTTGGCCAGCAGGTTTGAACCCAGAACTTTCTTATTATGAGGTGACAGAGCTAACCACTGCACCAAGATGCCATCTGAAACCAAACATAATGCTGTAAATAGTTTGAAAAGAACTAAAAGCAAGAAGTCAAATTCTTCCCAAGACCATCCCATCATCTTCACACCTAATCTGAAAAATATCATATGCAATTATTCAAGATTGTTGAAGCAACCTGGTGTTGCAAATGTCAGAAAGAAGGTGTAGGAGGTGTAAATATTACAACTGAGAGAATACAAAATCTTCTCAGAGAATAAGAAAAAGATTGGAAGCAGGTATAAAGGTAAAGAGTGGGTATGCTAGGATGTGAAAACTTTTGATGTCATTGCATTTCATTTTTTCCCTACTATTACTAGTGACTGTGATATTGATGGTACCATGACACCCAACACGCCAAATGTCTTGTTGTTAAATGTTGACATTTTGTCTTCTTCACTTATTGCTAAGGGTAGGCAAACTTTCACATTGAGCTGTAAATCCATGGCACAAGGTGTGTGGCACTGGCGCCATCACAGAGTCTCAACCACAACCCAGGCATCGTTCACCAGAGAGTCAGCTACACTATGTAATCAGCCCATGCCATGCATAGCACACTTCGCACTTCTGGTAAACCACGGCATACAAACAGATGGCACAAATAAGCTTCTGTTTTTTTACCGTAAAAGGTCAGGTTTTTGGGGTAATCTAAGGTCCACCGATTTGCATTCCACAAGTGTGCACAGCCATGCAACCTGCTCTCAAAGACTCCTTGTTTCTTTTAAACAAGAGTGCCAGTTTTAGTCCACCTTGAGGACATGGTAAGCCTGCAGTTTTACAAACGTGGATGGCCGTAACTGCAATTTAGCAACTAATAATGCTGCTACCGTATGTTTGAGGAGGCCTGGAGAACCAGTCATATATCAGTCGATTCTGGAAAACAGTCTAAATTGATGGTGTTTTTCTACCAATAACAGACTTTGACATCCCTACTTTAAGAAAGCTTTAGTAAAGTGGACACTGATCTGTGTACCCCCCCAGCTGTTATTTTGTCTAGTGTCTGGTTTTTTTTACTCTAATTATAATTATTTAATTTCCACATGGATTTTGTTGTGTTGTTTTGTCTGTTCCAGTATGTTTGATGCTTGTGGAGTCTGGCAGGTTTTGTTCCCCCTCTGGTCTCCATAGGCTAGTTAAGATCTGTGGAGAACTACCAAGACATACGTTTGTGACTTGTGTGTGTTTGCCAATGAAAGATCAAGTGCATTGTTTTTTATGTTTTATTTTTTGGTTTGCTTTTTGGTCAAGCTTCTTCCACACAGACACAACATTTAACAAAATGCCTTTATTTAGACTACTTTCTAACCTTGACTTTGTGTCAGCCTGCGTAGATCATGTTGGTTATGGAGGCAGTTCAACAAACAGCAGTAAAAACAGTTTTTTTGCGAGCGAAATAGACATAAGCGGAAAATCAGATACCGGCTGTCAGAATGCTGAGACTCCTGCATTGATACATCATCAAAACAAAGAGCACTTGCACTCACTTGCACAGGTAATAATAGACAAAAGTTAAATAAATGGCGTAATAAAAAAAAATGTTAACAAGATATCTAACTGAACAAGAACTAAACTGAGTGAATAAGTCAGTGACGAGGCTTGTGTTTAAATGCCGTGAGTAACTTTTCCCTCAGGTGATGAGACTGAGGCTGATGCGGGTGATGCTGATGTGAAAACGCATTTCCTATTGTAAACTTATAATTCTTTACATCTTTGTCAGATTTTTTGCCTGTTTTCCAGTCACTTCTTGTTTTTTTAGATTTGTTATAAAAGTAGAAGTAAGCAGGACATCTTTCAGGGAAAACTGGTTGAGATGCATGTAAAAGAGGAACATAGTTCAGTTCAAGAAAGCCTGTAGTACTGAAACGTGCCACAGCTGTTTCTTCTGCCAAATTAATTAATTTATTTTGTCCTGCTAGGATGTCAGTCTGGATTGACATCATCATTATAAAGCGTGGCAGTGTTTAGCTGTTAAAACTTAAAACATTGCAAAGCTTTTTCTTCTAATGCATGAAAAATACAAAACTTTCCAATCTATGACAAGAGTAATATCAGTCTCTGCTGTTTTTCCCTCACAAAGATGACATGAAAGATATTGGCTCGTTTGCCACATTCACTTTGCCGCCATGCTATTTTCATCTTCACAGATCCCTGTTTATAAAGCAGAGAATGATACTGTCTGTGTTTGTTGCTTATCAGTCTGCCTGTGCCCGGACTGCCGCCTTCTCCATTGCTTCAGAGGAACAACACTGAGACCCCAATATTCTGTTCACTGAAGTATAACTTTCAGATTTATTGATATATTCTTATTGACATATTTTTCATTCTTATCTTAAAATAATAATAATAAAAAAAAAGCTTAAAATAGCGAGAGGCAAAATGAAATTCTGGGTTTAATGTTAGACTGAGTGAATATGCAACGGTCTACACTCCTGGGCAAAAAAAAATTAGACTTCCTCGTACCGTCAAAATAACGTCTTCCTCTGGCATTTCAAATAAATTAAACACTAGTTAATAATTCTATGGCATAATTTTTGTGCCTCATTCCTGAGTGTGTAGTGAGACTTTTGCAAGCATATTAAATAAAATTTTGAAGGGAAAATATTAATCTGAGCAAACAAAAATCTAATCTATACCTGTTCAACTGACAGACACCCGCACACTCGTTCACAGCGTCTCTCTCGCTCTCTCAGAACCTCCAGCAGCTCGGCAACTATCACGACCATAACAAGTGTAAAATTAAGACATCTTTTTTTCATTTTTAATAACGGCGCAGTTAGCAGTAAATTAACTACCGCAAACCTTAGTCAATCACATTGCGTGATTCATTTAAATACTCTCCTCGCCCACATTTTATGATCTGAAAGGGAAACTCCTACAAAAATAAATATGCAATGACTTGAGCCACAAAAATAACTTTGTCCATCACTAACTTTGCACTGTGCATCTTTAGTAAATCCCGACAGTAGTTTTTTAATGCCTAAAGAGGGTTTGTGCTGGTTCAAGCGGTTAGTAAATCTGGACCTACATGTCCACTACTTAGGCATGTTCATTACCAATCAGTAAAACATACTAATGATAATATGATGATGATAACAATAATGAGCAGTATTACTTAATAATAATTTCTACAGAATGCTTAATCCTTAAGTACACCTCAAGAAAGGCTCTTAGAAAACAAAATGGCTGTCAGAGAGGTTTGACTGGTGATGTACATATATACACACGTGGACAAAATTGTTGGTACCCTTCAGGCAATGAAAGAAAAACTCACAATGGTCACAGAAAT
>JAQQZX010000009.1:16243644-16262359 GCA_030068355.1 Notoglanidium maculatum
TTTACACCTACTGTTACCACCCTAAAGTTGAATATTTTCCAATAACAGAATGTCCGGAGGAGTTTTATTCCCCCTATGCCACAAAACCTGGCAACTTTAATATTTTTCAAGAATAAAACAGTTCATCGATTTATATTTACATTTAATGTTGCAGAACATCAGCAAAACAACTGAATTAATGTTGTTACTTAAATTGCAACAGCTATAAACCATCATTCCCTCACCAGCCCTTCTTTTGTCTCTCTCTTAAAGTTAATAGGACAAAAAAAAGCCCTGAAGGCTTTCAGAAAACTAAGTCTGTGATGTAAGTCTGTATAGCTTTGACACTGAAGATGTACATACACACATACATACATACATACACACATACATACATACATACATACATACATACATACATACAGCACACCTCATATTTGGTTAAATGTCCTTTCCTTTAGCAACTTTCATCCTGACCAGGTTCTTTTGGTAACCACAAAAAGCACAGTCTATGTATTTTCAATAAGTTTGATTTCCGGACTTGTTTTAAGCTTAATGTTAGCCTGCTTTATCCCTTCTACAACCAACTTTGATGTGTGTTTGGAGTCCTTGTCCTGTTGGAACACCCAACTGTGTCCAAGTTTCATCTAGCTGATAGTTTGAGGTTATGCTGAAGAATCCTGAGGTTCTTCATTATTCCATTTACTTTGTTCAATGCGCCACCGGCTGCAAAACAGTCCCAGAGCATGATGCTACCACCACCATGCTTAATGGTTGGTGCAGTGTTCCTCTGTACCTCTGGTCATTGTGGCCAAACAACTCTTTGTCTCATCTGACCATGAAAACTTCCTCCAGAAGGCTTGTTCTTTGCCCATGTGGTCAGCTCAACACTATAATTGAGTTTGAAGGTGTCGATTTTGGAGCAGGGGCTTCTTTCTTGGATGGCAGCCGCTCAGTCCATGGTGATGTAAAACTCGCTTGACAGTAGACAGTGTTCCAGCAGCTTCTGGTTGATGGCAGGCCTGTGCCTTGATGGTTCCTGGGTTGTTCCTGACCATCCAAACCAATTTCATCTCAGCTGAGGGTGACAGTTTGGGTTTTCTTTCAGACCTTGGCAAAGTTAACTTGTACATGTCAAACAAACCCTTTTTTATGTTGTGGACAGAGAACCTACCAGCTATAGTGAATCATGATCATTAAAGTTAAAAGACATTTTGGACCTTTCAGCACCACGGAATTAATCATCTAAGTGGGTGCACGTATATTTTTAACTCTGTTAAAACCCCAAATAATTCAAAACTTGTGCACCAAATTCAAAAGAAATGTTCAAAGAAAAAATTTAAAGCCCATTATTACCACGATATTCATGCCCATGATGACTGTATTCTGATTTCTTACTGCAACTCTATAATACTTAATTAGCTTACTGTAATTCTCATGCTGGAAACAGTTTTGTCGTAATGAGAACATAATAGACACTTTTGGACCGGAGGAACCTCTTCATAATTCTTAGAACTGTAGCCAACAATTGCGGCATAAGTCACTTCAGCATTCCAACTGGCGGTGCGAATGCAAACAGAAAAAAGGCCCTTGAAGGTGTGTAGTTATTGGGGGAGCTCCCCAGGGCGTAGTTGCTCTCACCAGCGCTTAATGACAACACTGTCACTCACTTTCAATAAGCACTGTATCCTCATCACGGGTACACTGGATCGGGAAACTCAGGAACGCTGGGTGTGAAGGAGGCATACAACCTAGATGGCATGTCAGTCTATTCACAACTAGACTCCCACCGACTCATGTTTTTAGGGAACAGGAGGAAATCAGACAACCTGGAGGAAACCCATGCAGACACAAATCCGAGCTCAGGATGAAACCAGGGACCCTGGAGCTGTAACGCAGCAATGTTAGCAGCAGCACCAATGTCCTGCCTCATAACGACGACACTATGTCATTATATAATGAAAAGTCTAACAGTGAATACTGCCTAATGATGTTTTCAATTTAGCCTATTTTAAAACCTAGTCCAATTCTTTGTAAAAGAAATCAGCTATATGTGAGACATACAATAATAGTATACAAGAACTACTCAAAATAATCTTTCTTGTATTTATACACAGCAAATGTGGCTTTAATGTGACACTTAAGTGTGTTTGGACTGTTATATAACCCTGCAGGCAACATTTTGTCCCTCAGTCTGAGTCTGTGTCCATTCAGAACAGCTGGTGCATGACGATGTGCTCTGCTCTCAATTCTGAACCCTGCTATAAGAATTAATAAGCATCACAGGCAGCCGTATGAGGCGCACGAGGGCCATAATACTATCTTCTCATTTTATAAAGAGCTCCCTATGTTCAAAACAGAATCACAGTGAACCCACATTTGCTTTCTTTATGGCACTCAGGAGAATTCAGTGTATTTGCTGCAGCGTCTGCAATGGCTGCTGCCAAAATGAATGAATAAATAGATGAAACTTGATTATGTGGCATAGAAATGTCGATTTGGAGGTCGTTTTTTCAATATGCATACACGACATAATGGTGTTCTATGTG
This sequence comes from Notoglanidium maculatum, assembly GCA_030068355.1. Lineage (NCBI taxonomy): Eukaryota > Metazoa > Chordata > Actinopteri > Siluriformes > Auchenoglanididae > Notoglanidium > Notoglanidium maculatum. Next base: position 16,246,173 of record JAQQZX010000009.1, read on the forward strand.
ACTCGGCATGTCCATAAACTGTAGTAATATCAGCTACACTACTCAGAGACATACTGAGACACAGGGAATTGGCCAAAATTCTGTTGGAGCAATAGAAAAATAAATACGAATTAGATAACATCACTGAGACTACAGCCTAGGACATTGTTTGATATAATGAAAGATATTATGTCTTGGTCTGTTTCAGTCATGTTTATACATACACCTACGCAGACAAAACAAGCTTTCGAAAGCTCAAAATAAAACAAGAGCACAACTACCATACGCACAGACTGCTGTAGTTGTGTGGTCCTTTAATTAAAACAGATGGGACACTCCACTAAACCCATGTTTTGACCATAAGTCGGCTTTGAGCTGAGCCACGAGGGAGAGAGAAACGAGGGAATGAAGAAGCCTGGCTTTGGACAGATCCTTTCCTTTCATATACTTAAATCTGTTGAAATATCTTTTTTCCCCCTTGATATTACTTTATGATGAAATATTTCATGGTCACCACCAAATAAATCAAACTCAGTGGCTCCGTTATGGAAATTGTATGTGCAACAATCTGCAATCGCAAAAGCTATAAAAATACCCAAAAGAAAACGCATGCTCCACAGGCCAAAACTGATCTTTATTTGAGCTACACACTGGAAATACATTTGCCCTTCTGTTTTTTTTTTTTTTCTCCAACTAGGAGAAGAGATGAGATGCCAGGAAGGAATAAATGATGAACAGGCCCTTGAAAGGCATCCCCAAACTAACAGTTCTATTTTTCCAAATTATTGCAGGGTTTTGTAAATAAGCACGGTAGCAAGAACACTTTTGATCCAATCCCAGAAACATAGCATGCATTATTAATGTTCAGCACATCAATAACATCCTGTTAGCATGACATGGCAAGGCACTGAATGTAAAAATGCTGCTCAGAGGAAGATACTGTTTAAACTTGTGTACACTTTTCATCAGTTTGTCAGCTCCTATCTACTCCCTCTATCAAAGGAAAGGGACCACCAAAGGACCAGCACTGACCAGATATTATTGGGGAGAGTGACACTGACATGGTAATGGCATGTTAGTGTGTGTGGAGCTGATACGAGTGTTTCAGGTACAGTGTTGTTTGAACACTACATTTTTATTGTCCACTTTAAATAGACACTCTTATACCACAGCTAAGTTGAATGCTTGATTCTGATTGGTCAGAAGGTGCTGAATAATTTTCTTTAACAAACTATAATTATTGTTCTAATACATAATCATAAATACCAATACAAAGCACTTGTATGGCACATGCTCCTCATAAACTGTTTTAAAAAGATTTAATTGTTTAATTGAATTGTATAATTGTATAGTGAAGTTTTTTGTCTCAGTTTCTGTTTATGTTTTCTGGAAAGAGTCTCCGGTGAGACTTATTTATTTGTCTTAATGTCTAATTACAATTCCTGAAAACACAACTGCTTAATGGCACATATAACCCATTCTTACTTAAACTGGACTTTTTGATTGAAGACAAACTACAGCAAACTTTCCACAAATGTTCTGCTCAAGTTATTTTTTTGCCTGTGTGTTTGTTGTGCTTTGTTCTTGTTTTTTTAATGTTTCTCTCATGAGCTCCTGCTCACTTGCACGCATTGCTTCAGCTGTTACAGTGAGATATGACTGCTCTGTGCAGCTGCAGGACTGCCACTACAGAAAACCAACACGCTGTCACTGATGTAGTGCAAAACACTTTGAAAAAGTAAAGAATATGTAAGCAACCTTCAATCCACCATATTACTTCAAGATGCTGTTTAGGACTTTGGATATTTTTCTAAGTCTAGGGTTATCTTAATCATATATCTCCACTTCTACAATATTTCCAATGGAGTCATTCCGATGTATTTCTACATTGGCTATGTTTTATCACTATTGAGATTTACTGCTATTTACTGGATTTTAAGGTGTACGGCATTGCTGACTCCCGCCAAGGCCAAATGCAGTATCTCACAATGTTAGCGAAATTGAAACTAAATTTGCAGCTCGACCCCATGATTTGGATCTGCTCCAAAATTGAATGGGTTCTTCCTCGGCACATGATACACCATGCCACAAAGTTTCATGAAATTTGGTTTCGTAGGTTTTGTGCAGACAAACAAAGAATGAAATAAACAAACAGACAAACAATCTACAATGAAAGCATGACTTCCTTGGGAGAGGTAATAACTACAGCCAAACAATACCAAAAAGCAACTATAACAATACAATCCCAATAACAAACACAATAGCACCTATAGCAACAACAACAACAACAACAATAATAATGATAATAATAAAATTAATAATGTTTAGCGCAATTGAAACTAATTGAAATTCCTGCTCTAGTCTTCTTTATCAAGGTTTATCATGTAGGACCTTTTGTTCTCTTTCTCCTTCTGATTATTTTTTATCATCTGTGTCTTATTGTGTCTGTGTCTCACCCTGTCTATAGATTCTAAACTGTTGTTCTCTTCATCATTAGTATTTTTGGTGGGTTCCAATTCTGCCTGTCTGTTGTGGATCTGACTAACGAGCTGCCTGTGACTGCTGTGATCTGAACTTTCTGTGGACTTCGGAGAAGCTTTTTGAATATAGAGAGACTATGATCCTGGATAAAGAGAATGTTAAAGTGCGTTTATGGTGGCCTGGGAAAACTCTTCATTTAAAGGTTTCATTCTGACTCCACTGAAAGACACCAACAAAAGCAAATGCTATTTATTATTATAATTCGTATTTAATTTGGTAAATTAAATACTAAAACTAACAAACTTGACTATCAGAACTTTGTCTTTCTTTGTAGACATCTTTATTGGTAGCCTATAGCTGTTTTTACAGCTATGTTTATTAAAACGGTTCCTACCTAATAAAGCAGTTCCCAAGCTAGGGCTTCTAGGGTTAGGGCTAGGGGTGCACTTGAGGTTGCTAGATTCACAAATATGGTCCCAAGAGAAACTCACAATCTCAGCTTTTGTTTCATTCATCCATCCATCCATCCATTTAATGTCGCATATGTCCAATGTTACAGTGGTCTGATATTATAAATCTGGAATTTTAAAATTGTAGGGGGGGGTCAAGGCATGGGGGTAACAAAATTCTTAATATCTCTTTGCGGTCATTTGGTCAAAATGTTTGGGAACCCTTGACTTAACATGATTTTTGCAAACGGCCTAGGCATTAAACCATTACATATCATTTTTGGAACTTTTTGGGGGACACATGTTTTCTTAAAGTAGAGATTTCAAAGTATGTTATAGAGAGAAAAAGCCAATTTTGGTCAAAATCCAATTTTTCATCATTCTTTGGTGTTTTGGGCCAGAATTAAGACACAGCAACGTCCAGCATTTTTTCTTAGACTACCACATATACAAAACAGTGAGCAGTTCATTAGTGATCAGAGAACTGCTGAAACGCATACATGCAAATTTTGGGGTAAATGTATCTGAACTCATCTGTGATTGTGTACGTGTGTGGATTTTTTTATATATATATATATACCTGTTCACTGCAAAGATGGCTATATTCTAGGTAGCTAATCATGCTATTTTTTTTCTCTTTATTTCAGTAATCAATGGATGAGTTCAAGCAATGTCTATATTCCATATTCACATGAAAATGTGCCTGAAGTTGACTATGCTAGTCTGTAGAGAATCATAAAAAACTGCCCAGGACATCACAAATACACACCTGCCAGCACTGGAAGACATTTTCGCCTGGTGCCTACAGAAAACATCTAATATCTTAAAGGACTCATCTCAGCCTGCCCATCACCTGTTCGAACGTCAGATCTCTGGAAAACGTTACAGGTTCACCAGAGCATGCACCACAAGATTAACGAACTGCTTCTACCCCAGAGCCATCACTTTACTGCACTCTGTACACACCATCTATAGACAATATAATACCATTTCATTTCATTTAAACACATATGTTGCTGATTGCTTGGGTGGTAAGAATGCATGTGTGTGCTGGGATATGGGAATGTGTATATGAGTGCGTTTAAATGAGTGTGTGGATGAATGTGTAATATATGAATGTGTAATATATTTTTTATTTATATTTGAACTCCGTTTCTAGCAGTGCACCTGAATTTCATTGTATATATTGTACAATGCCAATACAGAAATATCTTAAAACATATAATTTTGTTCTCCAGTGTAAATGTTACCTGTGTTCAGATTGTTCATCCTGACCTTTATTTTAATTTCTTTTCCTTATTGGTTTTTCAAGCCATCCCCCTTAACATTAAAAATAGATCAAATCTATAATGAAGTCTGCAATGGGTTGTCTTGATATCTAAGCAACTATGAAATCAACATTCCCATTTGAGAACATGGTGTCCATTTCAAATATGGAGCAGTTATTTTCAAATGTAAGTAATATCATGCTCCCAGCAGAAGGTTTGAAGGTATAATTACACTTTGACACTTTGCACTTTAAAACATCAAACTGTCACATTATCACCAGTTGAAATCCGAGCAGCCATGCAGCTATGTGCTTCACATCTAAACTCCAAGATTATTCGACCATGAGCTTTATCTTTTAAAGGTGAAACCCAGATACATTTGGGGGGTTAAATGTTTCCTTGGGTAAGATTAAAGAGTTCCTGTTGGCTTCTGGTTAGCTTGTAAATGCCTTGGCTATCTCCTCAACATATGTTCCTACTTCCCAGTAACTCTAGTAAACAACGTCAGCTGCATGTATGACACATGGAAGGAGGCACCGTCCTTCCATAAACATGGCCTGAGAGCGAGAAAATCCCAATGTGCTTCTAATGAGCAAATATTTACTCTGAAATTAACTAATTCTGAAACTCCGAGGCAAGCAGACCCCAAGTTAAGTGGTCACACATAGCAAGAGATCTGGCAGTCATCAGTTTCCATATGAAGTGTGGGCTTGGGTTGATTGATAGTGTTTGATGAGCATCTGCAATGCCAGCAATGCTCATGCTTTAATGTTTCAGAAGACACAGCTGTGAAGGAAAATGCAGGATATTTGACATAAACATTACACGAAACACTAATTTAGACTCCCCAAGCATTGGGGGGTCCTGTCTGTTTTGGCTGACCATTCTGCACCATGCAAGTCATCTTTCATGCTGCACAGAGATCTGATCAATTGACATATGGGATATAGTTACTCTTTAGTTCAGCATAGCAGGAAGGATGGAACCTGTGGATCCTATGCCATCCTGAGGCCTTGCCATGGACTGCTGACTATTACCAACCTGTCTGCTTGACTAAAGCATGCTGATTGCAGATATAAATTACATTCCATATCCATGCAGTGATTAGCACTGTCACATCAAAGCAAGAAGGTTCTGGGTTTGAAGCTGCCGGCTGACCAGGGTCTTTCTATGCAGAGTTTGCATGTTCTCCTTGCACCTGTGTGGGTTTCCTCGAGGTACTCCGGTTTCCTCCCACAGCCCAAAGACATGCAGATTAAGTGAACTGGCTATTCTAAATTGCCCATAGGTGTGAATGTGGGTGTGAATGTTTGTTCTTCTCTGTCCTGGACTGGCTACCTGTCCACCCAGCCTCAGCTGGGATTGACTCCAGCTTCCCTGTGACCCTCACAGATACCCGGTTTAGATAATGGATGGATGGATTACATAAAATAAAAAATAATAAATAAACTAAGATACGTTTTAGTGATGCATTACAATGCCTATTACAGCACGGCCTGAAATCTGCCGGTGGTTACAATTTTAATTAATTAATAAGTGACATACTTTAAATATAAAATATATATAAAATATACATATAAAATCTCTAAGAGACAAGTTAGTTTCTGTCATCGCTTATGTTATACCAGCTATGAATGCTCAGTCTCTCACCAGCCTCCATTATGTCTGACTCTTAAAGTTAATAAGGCAGAAAAACAGCACCTCCTGAAGACTTTACTGTAGTGGAATACGCCATAACAAAGCACTGACACCAACTGATATTATACATTTAGATAAACAAGGACTGTACTATTCCACACACTAATTGAAGGAATAATGGTTAACGCTATATAGCTGTATGTCATAAGGGGACAAGGGAACATCTCAAGTGTTTATACATTTTTATTTTCAGACATGAATTTTTCACTTTCAATAATAAATGGCAGCCCTAAATCGAAAACCTCCTCCTATTCCCTGTAAAGCATGAATGTTGCCTTTAATTTCTCATATGATTCATTTGCACATAATATACCTTCACAAAAAGAAAAAGCTATAGAACAACTGCTGGAGTATGTTTGACTTTGCATAATTTCTTCCTTATTCATCTTGCTATTTACACTGTATTAATATCATGCTCTCAGAGCTAGAGATTTCAACTTACTCATATTTTACATTTGTATATATCAGACCTTGTTATCTTAGATGTAATGAAATCCCTGCAAATTACTGACCATGCCAAACTTGTTCTTCCTGACAAATACCATGCATGTATCCGTTCCAGTTCAACAATGTGTTAAATACAAAAATGTGTTCGTTACTGATCTTACTGATTATATTTCTACACACAACAAACCCTCTCTGTTGAATGACTGGAGGATTCTCTTGTCTGAGCCACCCTCAGCAGTACAACAAGTCCTCACACATTTATGGTGTCATTATGGCCTGGAGCAGATGTTTGTACCAAAATGAGCCTGACCGGGGCCCCTGTAACAGCCTCCAGAACACACAGCACATGGACAGTAAATGAAAGGAAATGGCTTTAGAGGCTCAAGCAGAGGACTGAAGCTTTTCCTGGTAAAGGTGGTGTCTGGCCTGTCTGAGATCCATTGTGAAATGCAAAGTTTCAGACAATTTCCATTTGAGGAACTGCCATTAGGTTTGTTAGTAGGGACAGTTTATCTGCATTATCTACAGAAATCAGAAATGAGTTAAGATTTTAAATGGGGCGTTACCACAAAATCAGTCCAGGGTTGCAAAAATTCATTCCTGAGAAATTAGCGATTTGAAACAAGAGTGCATCAAAAAATGACCCACGTTTTGCCATAAATACATTTCTTAATGTATAAGATTATTAACGATAATTAGTAATCTTTAATTTATTTATTTCAATTTATACATCAAAGTTTACAGCTGATTTTCTCCAAATTTGATTTTCTGTCAAGCTGATGACACCGTAACATTTTTGCAACACCGTAACAATTTCTCTGGATTGGCTACAACAAATTTAACAACTGACACCTTTTTTTTTTGCTTTTAAAGATAATTAAATGTCCATCATGTAGGATACTGAGGGCTTCTGTTTGCAGATATGGAGTATATATTACATAATATACTTGTAAAGGAATTCATACGTATGAGGTAACTACCTGTACCTACAAAGTGTTTTGTTTTCATAAGAATGGAATATGATGGCCGTATGTTTTAATGCGCACTCGGAAAGGCAGGGGTAAAGGAGGGGCATTCGGTTGGTTGAATACTACATAGTGAACCTTTAAGTGTAGATTTAGAATATCCAGTAAAAATAACTTTTCATTTTTTGACCAATTGGACTTATTTTGTGGTGACACCCAAAATATGTGCTGAATTTTATTTCTCGGCATGGAGTGCATGAATCATATACGGTGTGATAGCACATTTTTGTTGTTGTTGTTTGTTTTTTGTATATATGGAATAAAAAAAGATAACACATCAGAGCTAAGTACATGTTCTACTCGTATTACTGAAGCAGCAAGACTAGAGTCAAGTGCAAGTGCAAGTTTGTATACCCTTAGGACGAGACAACATTAAATATACAGGAACAATGTGTTAGGATATTAATAGCGGATAAATTTATATGATATTCAAACATGGCATTTTCCTTCAACTTTTGCCTTTCTAATAACTTTCATGTCCGGCTTTTGCCCTTATAGCATCTCTTTTACACCTTTTACCCTCTTTTACATCCTCTGAACAGCTTTTCAATCCTCTCTCTCTGTTGTAAAAACCCACTCTCCTTATTTTTCCTGGCATTTCTGGTCTAATGCTTTGTCCACTCCACTTCTTGACATATCTATTATAACTCTATAAGATGTCATGCACTACCTTCTTCAAATCATGTCAGGAAACTGAGAAGGTCAGGTTTTCAACTATTTTCCTGTTGAGATTTATTTGTTTTGTTGCAGGTTAGACCAACATTTCATTTTTAACATCATGAAGTTCTATGTTTTCAGGGATCAGCTAAAAAATTAGATATCCATTTCCAATTTTTCTGTTCAATTTCTATTCAAACTCAAATCTTAATAATGTTCAGACGGTCACATTTTGTTATGAGTATATGCTGTTCTCAAGCATTGTCCTGCTAGATTTATAAATCTTAAATAACATTATTCATTCAGATGCTGTGAATTGAGAGATTTCCTGCCTAATGATGGCCTTCTTCACTTGCATCAACACCTCTCTGGACCGCATATTGAGAGTTCCTAAGAACAGCTGCCAAATGCAAATTCAACACTTGGAATAAACCCCAGAACTTTTATCTCCTTAATTTGTCATGAAATAACAAGAAAATAGGCTCTGAAACTGCTTATTAGTCAATTGTCCAAATACTTTTGAACTTGTGAACATGGAGGGACTGTGTAAAAAATGCCTTTAATGCCTAAACGGTTAATGCAATATTTTTTCTTAAACCTCTTGAATTAATTCTGAATATCTACATTTCAATCACATCTTGATTGCTTCATTTCAAATCCATTGTGGTTGGTTACAGAGGCACAGTTACGAAAATTGTGTCACCTTTCAAATACTTACAGACCCAACTGTATCTGATTGGTCCATTCTTGCTCCTGCTTTACCTTTGCGTGCTGCTTATCACCTGTGCCTGTCTTGTTAACCTTGTAATCATGGTCTGTATATATGCTCCCTGTTTTCCTTCATGACTGTGTGAAGCTCTGCTTGTGTATCTAGCCTTTCCGAGCCTCATTTCCTGTTCCTGTGTTTACCCAAAATTCTTGCATTACCATATCTTTGACCTTATCTGTCCTTTTCCAATGTCTACAATTATGAACCTGTCCATATTTTGCCTGTTCTGTTTGCTGGTGTTTGGAATTTCGACTCTTAAGATGATTGTGTGTCATGCAGATGCAGAAATAAACATTGCGTACATACTGCCTCAGGCCTCACTTGTGTTACATCTATAGATATTGTTCGGCTAACTCATCTCTCCTCTGCAAACTGTTCCACACAAATATACAATAAATTATGTGGGAGGTTTTTTTTTCTTTCTTCCTTCTTATTTATCCAGCACCTGGGAGTTTTTTTTCTTTCTTCCTTTTTATTTATCCACCACCACATACATACAGTGTATATACTATATGAAAGTACAAGTCCTCTGGGAGAACCTCAGCTCTAAATCACTCTTGGTCTTGCTGCTGATTCTGTCTTTGCTGCTCATCTGCTGGTCAGTCAGGGTCTCTGCTGAAGGACAGTTTAGTCCCTGGGGATGAGCAGTGCTTCTCTGGTTTTCTTGTTTTCTTCCATTGCATGTGGAATTAAAGCCGGACTTCCACTTCCATGCCTATATACTCAAACCTGCATTAAAAAAAAACCACTAATGCTACATATACAATATAAAAAAGTTTCCTGACTCTTCTAATGGGTGGTTCTTATTGACATACTCCAAAAAAGTTAGCAAAGAGTTCAAGGATACGATCTCATACTAACACACCACTAGAATGTAACGAGCCGATGAAATCAGAGTCGGCACAGGTGATGCTCTTGCACCTGTTTACACTTAAATGCCACGATACCATCTCAAGAATGTTTGCTTCAGCTGGTTTCACTACAGTCATTCTTTGGGAAAACATGCAGAAATACTCTGACCCAAAGGGAGCAGAGAAGCAATCCACAGAGGTTATGGAACAGGACAGCACCATGTTTAAAATTACACATCCAAAAAGCCTTGGGAGTGTCTCTCTGAAACAACACCTCCTGCTGTGGTCACCTCAGCCTGTATCTCCAAAGACTGTCTGATCTGATGCTTTCTTCGGATAGTGTTATGAAAGCGATAGTGTGTCTGTGAGGGCCCCGGGGCGAAAATCTTTGTTTAGTTTGTGGGGAAGAAGAGGGAGGAATGAGGGGGTTTCCATAGCATTCGGGATGATGTGTTTGGATAAGAGATACTCCTTTTTGCGGACACCTACGCTGACAAATGAAATACAGATCATGAGATAGACAAGATGAGAAATATAAATAAACAAGAAATGGAAATGTGTAAGGATTTTAGAGTACAAAAAACAATTTCACACACACACACACACACACACACTCACACTTCTGAGACAGCCAGCTGTGATCAATTTTGACTGTGCACGGATAACAAAACAAGCCTTTGAGTAACTGTCATAAAAAAGACTCCATATACAATCTGCACTGAATATAAAACAGCCAGTCTAGTATTTACACTACATAATCCTACAAGCTAATAACACACTCATTACTAGCAAATTGTCAGCACTTACAAAAGATATGTTGAGTGTGTAGGACTAAGTAGAAATTTTGTTGAAAATTGACATGGATTTTAAAGGAATAAAAAGTCCAATATCATTTGTATAAGCAAATGCCATTAGTTTTAGTCATACTGGTATGGTTATCATTCAAAACATTCAAAGAAGCACTATTGTTGCTTCACTGAAGAAAATCCCACCAACAAAACATGACTGGGTATGCTGTTATGGAAAATTAATCAATGATAGGGTGGTACCTTCACCAGTTTCTTTTCATTTCTTTTCTCTTTAATTGCATTCGTGCAGTTAATAAGACAAAAAACACAACTTATAATGTTACAGAGAAATCACAATGTTCAACATCGTGAAGAATTTCCCATGGTGGAAAACTTACTGACAAGCTGCTGACACTGAAGACTCCTTCCATAAATGTTAAATAAACATCTACTTTCAAAAACTTCACCATATCAGTAAGTACATTTTTCTTTGTTACATAGCACATTTGCTGTACAAGATCCAACAGATTAGTATTACAATAAAAGTGATAATGTATTAGAATGAGTGGAACAGGTACACAATGAAATACAGTCCAAAAAAAAGATTTCCTATGTTAATTCTTACAAATTGGATCACATTCAACAGAACGTTGATGATTTTTTGTTTTGTTTTTCCCCACCTAAGTTACATTAGGAGTTATGGACACCTACCAGCTGGTTGAGTTGACCATTTAAGGTAACAGTAGAAGCATCTATTGACCAAAATGATTTTACTTTAGCAAGTGCTTAAATTTGAAATTACTATAAGATTATCATCTTCAATAAGACTACTACAGTCCATAAAAACAAATAATAATAAAAACATTCAAATACAACTAAATAAAATATACCACACATCTTACACAACTAGTTTGAAACTTTATTCTACACATTTTAGTAGAAATCTCACAAAAGTTTACACAGTAGCCACTCAGTTTGTGAACTTGCCTAGTTTGTCGCTCTTTGTTTTTGTTAAATATAGGAAATAAATCACTTTCACTTTCATTTATATATTTTTGATGTATTATATTTTTGATAACCATTGTAAAGCAATTATTATTAATTGTCACAAAACATTATGCTTGTGAAATTGCTGTTAAATTTAGCTCAACTTACAGCAGGTAGTGAACTCCTGCTAAGTAGCTTCAGTTTAGTGACTAAGCAACCATACAGTAATACATGTTTAAGACACCTCATGCATAAAAACAGGGGCATGCACAGCTGTCTTTGTCTATTGTCTTGCACCAAAGAAGTAGCCTGATAGTGTTTAGTTAAACTGTGCACCCTTAGCATTGGTATGATGACAATAAAGTTGAATTGAATTGAATGGAATTTATACCTTCATCATATCAAGAGTAGAAACTCAAAAACAAGGCATGTGTTATCTTTGGAAATGGATGATTGAGTAGTAGTGTCCACGTTTGGTTCTCATGCCGATTTCAAAGCTGTCTTTCAAAAATGGGCAACACCCCATTGCGAACATACAATGTCAAAAACACTCACTGTGAAAGAAGACGTTGGAGACGTATTTATAAACACTATATTTTGGAATTATAATGATCAATGTGTGTAACCATGTGGTTGAGCCACCTGTTAATAAAAACCTGTGAATATTAAAAATTTCATAAATTGAATAAATAGTTAATAAAAACCTGTGATTTGCCATGCAGCCAAAACTTCTTCTTGTTGCTGATATAGAAAATTAATCACTACTTTCTGATGAATCAGAAATGTGAATAGGACTGAGGTACGATCCTATTTTATTAGCCAACCATTATACAAGTAGGTCCATATAACATTAGGGAGAAGTTTAGATTTAGTATCCTTAGTAGATTTAGTATGTTTGTCTCTTTGGGGTAACTCTTAATAGTTCCATATAGAAATACACAACAGAGGATTTCCATTTCACAGAATGTTCCAATTAGAATACTTTTAGGAATCTAAATACCCCTAAATATATATATATATACTTGCTTTCATTGGTTTCTCTCCAGAAACCAATGAAAGCAAGTGTACGTTCTTGTGCATAGAAACAGATGTTCCAGAAAATGTGATTGAAAGTGATGACATAAAACCTTTTTTTTCAGAGAGAGAGAGAGAGAGAGAGAGCTTTTTGATGGATGAACCAATTTTTGTGGTAATTTCACATTGTTATGAATATTCATTTCATACCATTCATGCTTATATAATATAGGTTCTGTATGGTAAGAAATGCTTAAGGACCCATGCAGGAATAGGTTCTTGATCTATGGGATCACTCTTAAACCTTTATTTTTAGGAAGGAATCCAATATAGCTTCAGTGTCCACAGTGGTCACAGAATGGTCATAGTTTTGTTCATGCACTCTGTTTAAGGTTGTAGTTATTTGGGTGTAAATAATAAAAGGTCAGACAGGATATTTCTTTTAAATATAAAGTCTGTATATTGTGTTGTAAGTGAAGAAGCACTCAGGAAGGCATCATCAGCTAGGGCACAGTCAGAGGGCAGCCACAACGGAACACACATCTCCATTTTAAAGCACAAGGCACTAGTTATAAAATATATATTTTAGATATTTTATGGTTTACCTTGCTAGCCATTGCCAAACTATTTTTGTGTAAGACAGGAACATCTCATTCACTTGTTTTCATTAAAACAAAGGGTCACCACTGTCCTGTCTCTGACCTAGTCTGAGGATAAAGTTCACATGTTTCCCACCAGCGTGTGGATTGGTTGATTTTTACTAGAAGCTGCTTGGCTAAGACAAGGCCAAGGGCCAAATTGGAAGGAGTGTTTTATGGGCAACATGTTGGTGGTTACTGGTTTAAAAAAAGAGCATATAAAATGGTAATGCTAGACATTATGAAGTAAAACCATTTGCCTTGTCATGCCTTATAATGTCCTGCCACAACTTTAGCAAAGTAGGCCTCTTTTTTGGTGAGCAAGATATCATAGTTATATCTAAATTAAACCATACATGCTAGTGCTAGCGGTTAACTCAACACCTCATGAATTGCAGCGTTATCCACCCTAACTGCCTTTTTGAGTGATTGCAGCCTGATTGTCTCTGATTACCTTTGTATTAAGACTTGAATCGTCTCGGTTTAGAAGGCCATTCATGGCTTGAGGTGACAGGCTGTGTATATTCATGCTGCTGATTAGGTATCGGCGCTAGTTCCCACATTAGCGGTGGCAAGCTTGGCGGGCTAGCACTACAGGAGCTGCCAGAGACGTTATGCAGGACATCTGCAGGAGCTTTTGTAGAGCCTTAAATCAAGGCAGTTGGTTACCAGCTGTGCTGCTCCAGCAATCTCCCTGCTGAGTAGTTAGTCAGTCTGTCAGCCTGAGATGAAGAGAAAGCAATAGAAAGGTGAGAGGGAGGAAGTAAGAGAGAAAGCGAGAGAGAGAGAGAGAGAAAATTGCCACCTGTAACAACACAAAACGGCAAAGGACAATGACATCTCAGGCAATGACAACCCACTGAACACAGCTAGTACACTAGCCCCGGCCATGCTTTTGGCAGGTGGATTTTCATCAGCCGCCAATGTGCTCAGTCGCCCCTGGTTGATGTGTGAGTAGTGAGTCATCAACAAGGTGATATAACGCCAATCCTGTCAGCGCCAATGGCATCAGCTTCTTACCTAGCAGGTTTCCTTTGGCACCCCTGAGCAATGGCTTTGAGTAGCTGTTGCAGAGCAGCGAGGAGATTGTGTCATGAAACGCTCCAAAGACTAAGTGCATTGCTGGCATAATAAACAATTCATTTACATCAATAAGATTTAGAGCCAAAATATTTTTTTTTACCTTAGCCTGGCAAGTCAAAAGGTTTTTTCTTTTTTTCTTCGGCTCAACTTAATAAAAACGGCAATTGTTTTGCTTATCAACATGGCATACTGCAACTCTTGCTAAATTGTTTCATCTAACAAAACAATGAAGTTCCATAGCAGTGGTGAATAGGCAATGCAGCACACTGAGTGGGTCAGATTTCATCAATTTAAGCACTGTTGTATCAAAAACCACTTCAATCACTACACTAATGCAGAGACTCTTCTGAAGAGTTGGGAACAGCTTGTTACAGTTGATTTCTCTCTCATTGTTGACACCACAGGGACAGCTAAAGGAACAATATATTGCATATCCAACAGTGTTTTAGCTCTGATTTTCATCAGCCAGTAATCAGTGTGAAACTGTAAGAGTGATTGTACATACTTACCAGCACTTGTAGAGAATGTAACAGCAGCTAATAGATATATGGTCAGCATCCAGAAACATGGATTTGCACCTGTGGACATTCCATTCTGCCATAGTCATTATTTACAATTCAGAATTTTACTCAAAGTTAAATTATTCTTGTTTATTTTAAACATTTGGCAATTGGGCTGACATAAACCTATATAGATTCTCACCCGATGTCTGCTGGGATTGGCTCCAGGTTTGCCTGCAACTCTGATGGATAAGTGGTAAAGATAATGGATGGATGTTCATACATTCACATTCCACTTACATAAGTCCTTCATGACAACTAACATAAACTTATATAAACTGTTTGATGTTCACAGAATTACATGACACTTACATATAACCTTCATGACAACTGACATAAACCTACATTAAGCATTTAACTTCCACAGAGTTACATGACACGCACATCTGGGAAGGCTTTCCACTAGATGCTAGAGTGTGGCCTCAGAAGATCTTTAGTGAATTCAGGCGCTGATGTTGGATGAGGAGGCCTGCTACACAGTTGGCATTACGGTTTGTCCAAAACAAAAGTGTTCATTGGGGTTGAGGTCAGGGCTCTGTACAGGGCACTCGAGTCATTCTACACCAACCTCAACAAACCATGTCTTCATGGAGCTCGTTCTGTCCTGCTGGAGCAGGATTGGGCCTGTGAAGGGAAGTTGTGAAGCTGCAGAATACAATGACGTCCTATACATTTGAGTTCTTCCAACTTTGTGGCAATAGTTAGGGAAGACTCACATATTGGTGTGAATGTCAGTTGTCCACAATCTTATACTGTATATATTGTATACATTCTAATCCCTCTATGCGGACTGTACAGCAGGGGTTTTATCCACCATCTATTTAGCTCTTTTATCTAAAGTGGCTATAATCTCTGCTAGATGTCCATGCTCTCTCAGCGCCCGCAATCCAGCCCTTTCATCAGCAGGGTAGGTGAGTGATGACAAAAGTAGCAGAGCCACCATGTAAGCAGCCATCTTACATTTCCCTCGACAATGTTTTTGGAGACCCTGGTCAGGTTTTATAAGTGTTGACCTTTGACCTCATTAACAAGGGAACGCTGGCCTTTGGCCATGTGGATGACCATAGCACATGTTGCCACATGGCTGCCTGGAGGCATGCTGTCATTACCTCTGCTTCCTGGCACTCCACAACTATCAAGGGAACAGTAAAATAAGGAAAGAAGTTTTCCGCCTCTGCATACACATAGTCTGCGTTTAGCCAGTCCTGTAGAACGGTTAGGGCTGCATGTTTGCTGACTGAGATGTGAGAAATGTGAGATTTGAAGGTTGCAATGAGAAATCTCATTGATGAATGCTCCTGGAGTATTTCGTACTGTTGTCAACATTTCATGCTGCTGTGAACAAGGTAGAATAGCATTGTACCCAGGTTTTTTGTGATATTTTTTGTGCACTACAGAAGCATCAGTAAATATATCCATCCATCCATTATCTATACCGCTTCATCCGTCTGGGTCGCGGGGAAGCTGGAGCCAATCCCAGCATCTTCGGGCGA
>JAQQZX010000009.1:16262459-16273921 GCA_030068355.1 Notoglanidium maculatum
ATCTGCATGTCTTTGGACTGTGGGAGGAAACCGGAGCACCCGGAGGAAACCCACGCATGCACAGGGAGAATATGCAATCAGTAAATATATATGTTCCTAAAATTAAAATAATAGCAGTATGCCCATATAATATCAGCTTATGCATTGAGAAATTACTTTTTATTTGTACTAACTTTGACTACATTCTCACAAAATATTGTGTTACATAGTTCTATGTATGTAAATATTAAATTATTGTGCATTGGCATCTTCCCAGAGCATTATTTTTGTATACTTATGTTCATGTATACTTCTGCCATTACATGTAATGGAAGAAAGAGCTTATTTTTCACCTTTTAAGGAGCCTTTAGTAGCAAGTCGTCTGTGTGCACTTATCTAGACTGTTTAAATAGCGTCTGCCTGGCAATCACAAAATAATGTATGCTTTGAGTCTCTTCAAAATTTTGAGGTTATAGGTCACATCATTCCAATACTGTCTTCACTGCGAGTGAAGAAGCGATAAAGTTATTTCAAAGCACATCATTCTCCAGACTGATTAAATTGGCTATTGCAGTCTAATCACAAGGTCATCTGTAAATTTGCAAAACCCCATATTGTGATGTTTGACAGAATATATCCAGATGGAGGCTGGAAAAAAAAATCCCATGTCTGTGTTCCTTTACTGTCACAAAGTAGACATGCAAATATGTTATTTGGCACCTTTAAAATAACAGCTGACTCATCCAGAAAAACCTCACGGGCATTCAAATCTGAAGAACGTTTGGCAATGGCAAAAAATCTCAATATGCTGTGCCAAAGAAAAAAAAACATGCAATGCTGTGTGCATCTTTTTCTGTATGAGAAAGCTTTAATGATAGTCATACACTATGCTGAGGAATGATATACATAAGCAATATTACACTCGAGGTCGTGCTGTTGTACTGAATATCAGCACGGCTGTGATTCAGTTGCAGGCATGAGGCCCTAGCTTGAGTGCCATGGCTAATCACGGCCCTGCTGATATTCACTACAACAGCACAACTTCGAGTGTGATATTGCTTTTATGCAGCAGTTCTGTAAACAAGAAAATAATATCAAGTGACATTTTGGACAAAATATGGCCAAATGTTCTGTTTATTTTTGCTACACGAGCGGAAACAGATCCCGAAGAAGCCACACTCACATTATAACACTTTGGCTAACTGGCTAGCTAGCTCGCATTGATTTGTACATTCCCATTAAGGGTGCTTTTGGTAAAATAGTCATCCCATCTTCTTTTTCATCTTCATCTGACAAGCCTAAAAAATATCTTTTGCCATGTTTGCTGATGATGTCACTTACAGTACCATACACAGTAAAATTGCCTGAGTAAAATTTCCTCAAATTGAAGAAAATTTCACTCTAAAATTTCAGATAACATTTGGTCGCTCTCTGACAAGCGTAAACGCGTCTGTAATTTTGCTCTCACATTTTAGTCTGTACACTCGAAATAGACCAAAAAAGTTTGGAAAACATTTTTAAGTTTGGAAAAACTACTCAGCAATTTTTCTGGTGAAGTAAAAAGTTTGAAGTGGAATTATATGTGGATGAGCGGATTGATTCACACAGGGTGAAACATCGTCATATATGCACCTGCACCTACACCCACAACTCACACTACACTTCCCATGAGCACTTGCACACTAAAAACATGGCCGACACTGACATGCGCTCAGACATGGACTACGATTCCCAAGAGCACTTGCACACAGACAACACGGCTGACCGTCTCCCGCGTTCAGAGTCACCTGACTTCTGACATTTCACAAGAACACAATCATTAGTCTTGCTCCTCGTGTGTCACCTATTGCCGAGCCTTATATTCTGTGATTGCTATTCTGGTTTTGGATTCTATTCTGTGTATTTGGATTACTGACCCTGCCTTTGCCTTGTGTACTCGATTTGCTGATCACCTGCCTGCCGATTCTGTTACCTTTGCCTGATCTTTTTAATAGACTGAGTGAACTGTATATGCATCCTGCTTGGCCTGGTTTTCATGACAGCTATGTTGAAATATCAGCACTCTTGGAACACCCTTCAACCAATCAAATTAATAGAGCGTAACTAACTGTTGTATAAAGTATCATATATTGGAAGTGTTAGTTGTTAAATGGGACCAATATAGGATACTTTATACAGCAAAAGGGTTTGTTAAACTGGAATGTTTAAACTTGAAAGGACGCTTGGTTTTGAAAAGCACTTTTTATTCCTAATTTAGTCTATTTCAGATGTATATTTAACTCTTATTGATTGATTAAGATTTCATTAACAGTTTGCAAATGTTTGCTAAATATGGTCAAACCAATCCCCAAATACACCCCACCACGATAGCTTGTCCACTGTTGTTCTTTTGTCGCCTATTACACTGCATAAAATATTTGGTCTTAAACGACAATAATCACATGAAAAAGTTTTCAACAGCATCTTTGATCACATAGCGTACACGGTGACGAGGCTTCTGATTCATGTTCTTCTAATGTCACACAGACCAGGCAGTTCAGTCTGAGATACTCGAATCATAGTGTCGTATGTTGTTTCGAATGAACTAATTAACCTGCGGAGTTTCTAGTAGAAATTCACTTCTTTATCATTATTATCTGCTCTGTAAAAAGCATACCACTGCTTTGAACATGCATCCCTTTTTCTTGACAGCGTATCTTTATTTTTATTTTTAGTCAGACTAGAAAGAAAACAATTTCTCACTTTTCACTGCGGTGATCTAGCCCACCCTTTTTAATGTCCCTGTACAAGCGCAGCACATAGAGCATGAAATAATGTCCTCTACACTCAATGTGGTGCATTATAAGTCCAACAGTCCACCATCTGCTGCACAACTCCCTAATAACGCTATAGATGCACTACATAAGATATGGAATAATGACTTTTACACCAAGTTCTCTATACTGTATGTTCAACAGGGAGCCATTACAGTTTCTCTTCAAAGTTCAAAGTTATTAGTAATTATTGACTTTTCACTGTGGCAAATTCAGCTACCACCCATCATACCAACTAAACTAAATAATACGCAGATTTGTTTATTCTTCAGGTGCAAAGCATGATAGTTATCATTAGGAATTCACAGTAAATCCGTGAGAATAATAATAATATTTTTGCCCTAAACAAAAAAATTTTTGATTATTTAGATATTAAATAACGTCAGCAATAAGCAGTAAAGGAAGCAAACAAAACTAGTGAAAACTCGTACAGCTTTACACATCTCGTACAGAAACTTCTCATACTACAGAAACTACAAACACACAAAGTTTTTCCTAAACAAGCCAAAAATAAAGAAAAAATGGTTCAGAAGACAAAATAAATACACTAACTTTCTATGAAGGCCATAAGTGCAATGCCCAATGAACAGATTCATAACATGTTGTAATATATTTATGTTTCATTTTACACCTTGTTATAACATACATTAGATCCATGGTTATAATGCATTAAAAACTGTTAACATAAAATGCATTATTAGTGGTGTTCATAACATTATATCACCAATATCATAGAATCCATAGAACAGAGTTGGCAAAGAGTATTACATTATAGAGCCAGCAAGACCTGCACTGATAATTGAATTGATTGTATATACACATTTGATTCATGATTGACTGATATATGATATTATAATACATTAAAAGTTGTATTGGCAAGCTGTAAGTAAAGGAAGATATTTAAAAAAAAAGACATTGCTGTTTTATTTTCTGGTGGTATTATCCTGATGATATAACCTTTAAAGGTTCTCCCAAAGGGACAAAATGAAGAGCACTGTAAGTTTCTAGTTTTGACCTTTTAGGTGATGGTAAAATTCTCCCATTATTCCATATTTTCCTCACAGAGTGAAAAGAAAAAGAAAAAAAAATAGCAGGTTTTACAGGTCCAATGAAATGGTGTTAGTATCATATTTGGTTTGAAGAAGGGAGCCTGCATGAAGACGAAGGAACATGAAGGCTATGGTAACTCAAATAACCTCTTTACAAACGTGGTGGGCAGAAAAGCATCTCAGATCTCACAAACCATTAAACCATGAGGTACATGAGCTCACACCCTGTGATCCAAGGACAGGAAGGCTACAGGCTCACTGGACAGCTGAAAAAACATTGCCTGATCTTTATCCAATATTGAACTGCCTGCTCCTATAGAAATAACCAGTGAGTGCACATGAGTAATGCTTCTGTATTAACTTGAACTTGACTAGTGAGCTTGAACTTTTCTACTAAGCAGATTCTCTGTGGAAAATATGAGTTTTATCTCCCAGAACATGCCCATGGCAAATTTTAGATTAGTCAATAATTCTGACAAAAACAAATCACCTGTGTGATCTTAAAATGATTGTCAATCTCTGTGATTGTTCCACACTAGCCTTATATTATTATTAAAACAATGATGCGAATGGTATGGGTAACCCTGACCAACTCTTTTTATGATTATTGTCATATCTAATATCCAATTTATTAAAACTGTGGAGTTCATTTCAACCTCAAAGCCACTGATTACAAATGCTATCTAACAAAATCAATTGGTATTCAGACAACTGAATAACAAAGGAAGCACACTGTATAAAAAAAATGATTATGAACCATGTGATTAGAAGTCTGATTAACAAAAACAATTGGCTTGAAACACCGGCAGCTGTCGTAAGTGATAATGAAAGCATAAGAGTGGCTCAGGTACAAAAAATGAATAGGAGAATTTTCGATCCAAAACCCATTAATGCTGCTTTACTTGATAATTAACTAACATTATCATTAGGTGGAATTATTGTTTCAGTTCTCTGTGATTCAGGAAATCTCATCCGCAACACATCTTCTCTGAACGCACTGCTGGAGCGGCTCTGTAACGCATCCCCAGCTAATAAATACGAAACAGCGCTGGTAGGTATTCCAAAAGTCTTTCATAATTAAATGTAGAACCTAGTTGTGGGCAGCAGGGAAATGTGGGGCTGAACAATACCAGAAAACTCAATTCTCAATTTTGAAGTGGGTCCCTGCAGTAGCTGTCTTCATAGTTGTACAGGGGGGCATTGGCTCATTACTTTAGCTTCAAGAGTCAGCCTGTAAACAACCACTTCTTACCTGTGAAAGTCAAGGTGCCTTATCAGTTTTTTCAAGGGAGGATTAGTGTATAAAGCAGTGCTGGGAGAAGGAACAAGTCATGACCTGACTCTGGGGCCATGTGTTTCAGATTGTTTTTACAGATTTCATAAAAATCTGCGGTTTTATTCTCAGTGAATTCAGTGACTGGTGATTTTATGGCCAGAAGGTTGAGGAGCCATAAGTCCGTGCAAAAATGCATTGCATTCGAGTTTAACTCACCTTGATTGTGCAGTGGGTTGGGAGCCAGTGTGGTTGATTGCCGTCTCCCAAGTCAATTTCATGACTCACTGACCCTCCCCTCATCCATATATACAGTGGTCCATGAGAACACAACATACTCCCTCTCATGTGGCACAACTCTTGCTTTCCAATTACTCCCTTACTGGGAGAGCAGCATTTCTACGATATGTAATTGGGAGCTTAAGTTGGTAGCCATGCAGAAGAGGAATTCACATGGGGATTTCCTTAAACGAAGACCCGCCGGTTTAAATGCATGTCTGACTCGCATGTCAGACCACAGTCGGCTAATCCCTGGGGTTATTCATAATTAGTTCAGTAGAAAACAGCAGTGGGACTGAGACGCTCTTGGACGACCCAAATGTGCCACTGCCACTCGGAGTTCAGCTGTGGAATCGGTCCCAGGTTGCCGGCAGGCAAAGAAGCTTTACATAGAATATCTGAGCAGAGCTACGGGAGTTTAGACTAGCAATTGAGCTGCAAATCTGTGTTTTCTCTTTGAAAGGAGAGAAAACAGCTAAGGGAACTGTTCAGGTCTTCAGAGAATGAATTCCAACAAGACCTGACATAGGGAATTATGGTAGAAGCAGTATAGTGATGCACAGGGCAGAGATAAATCAGCCTAACCTGTTATGTAACTGAGATGTCACAGAAGCCCTTTTTCATTCAGGCACATCTTGAAAATAGCATCAAGCCTCCCTAAAGCCCCAAAGCAAGACTTTTGGGGGGATAAAATCATGATGACAGTGATATATGGCTCCACAGTAATGCTTCTATTTAGCAATTAAATCTTTAATGTGCTTTTCAAAGATTGCAAAAGCACTCTCTATGGGGACAGATATCTCTCTGTCACATGCAGTATAAGCCTAAACACAGCATGCTTCATACATAATTTACCTTAAAAAAAATTCGTGTAAAATCATTGGGAGTCGATTGTTGAGCAACGTGAAAGCAGCAGTTGGACTGAAAGAACATAATTAGACATTAGTTCTGCTGAAATAACTCCTTATGTAGAGCTCACATTAATTATTTCACATTAGTGTGCTTTTCCTATTTTAGATATGTGCTATACAGTATTACAGAGTCTTTCAGTCAATGACGTTAATCTCTACACTCCTCAGGACCTTACCACTTATTGTCATTACCAGCAAAATGCCCCGATTAGCATGGCTACTCAAAGCAGGAAAAGGTTCTATGGCATGAACCTAGGTCTGAATTATAAGTGCCTTCTCAAAATGCTAAACTGTCATATAACCTTCTGTTTTTCACTCTTATTCACTACTTGTCTAGTGTTATTTTGGGAGCTCATTCCTAGCTCTATACCTTGTGGCACACTTGTGGTCGCAGTTTGGTACATTTCTTATAATGTGGTCCAAAAGGGTACTCTGTGAGTCCTTAAAGTGCCCTTTACTGAAGCCCATCGTGCTGCAGACTCAATAGTGCTTTCTTACAAAACACCTCTTTGTAATATTGGGTAGTATCACAGCAGGGCTTTGTTGAGAGCATCATGTATATACATATTCATAAATAGAAAGATATTCAAATATATCATACTACATCATTCATTCATTCATTCATTCACTTTTCATCTTCAGTAAGCACATTATGGCAGTGATCTGGAGACTATCCTGGGAACAATGGACATGAGACGGGAATACACTCTGAATGCTACACAAGTTACACACACTCATATATTCAAACCTAGAGTAATTTAGTGTAGCCAATCCATTTACTGGCAACTGGGATGGAGGACCTGGGCCACAGTGGATCTGAAGTCTATCCCAGGAACACTGGCTGCAAAATGGGAATACATGCGTGATGGTGCACAAGCCCATCACATGGCATGAAACACTTGTACACATTTAGTGTAACCAATCCTAAAACCTGCATGTTTTTGGGAAGTGGAAGTCCAGGAAGGAAGTATTGACTTGGACTTGTCTCAGACTTGCCATTTGTCTTAGCCTTGGGTACTGCACTCGCTAAATACGGTCTTGGTCTCTTCTGAGAATTTGTAAAAGTAATGTTTATGCTGTCTTTTCTTCTTGTATTCATACGCTTTGACAATAGGTTATTCCTTCTTCTAGAAAACATAGCATAATCATTGGTGCAATGCACAAATGAAGCCAACTAGTTGAAGAAATTTAGTGGTATTTGGTGGTTTTCAGTCTTGACCTTGACTCAGTCTTGCTTTCATTTGGACTCAATCTTGACTTGGCCTCAGCTAGTCCTGGTCTTGGACTTAACTGTGGCAGTCTAGTCTACAGCCCTAGTTGAAGGAAAGAGTAGTTCCTAGAAGAAACCCATGTGAGTAATAACTGGAGCACATGACTGGAGCCCTGCAGCCTAGAGCTACTTCCTGTGTCCTTGGTCCAACCAGTTGCCAGGTGTGAGGGAAATAAAAGCCAAAGATTAAATATTATTAAATTAGTTATTGGCTAATAAATTGGACACGGCAATTTGAAGTTGTTATTTTTTGTTTCGCACTGGCACGTCACGGTATCACTTTCGACTAATGCCATGGACTCCGAACAGATGAGATCCACCTACTTTAAACTTGATGGATAATAAAGGCATGCTTCTCTATTCAATCCTCTTTAAATATTTTGCAGCAAGTCATCAGCAAGTCATGCATTCATTTACAGGTCCATATCCAGACCACGGTCTTCCAGTTGACGACACTTGCCACAGTAGAAGGTAATAATACATTGTAGTTTCTCACTTCATGTCAAAATGGAGGAGAAGTGCAAGGCTTAGAGCCAAAGGTTTGCTTTGTTTATTTTTTCTTTCTTTTTTGACGGTTAACAGTTTTAGTTTTCTAAATAGTTTGTACTTTAAATCATTTGTGGAATGTAAACCCTCTTGTAGAGCTCTATATATAACTTTTATGGATTCCCCCAGAGAAACAAGCTGAAAAACCCTTCAGTCTTCCAAGTTTAATTTTTTAAGAGTGTGTATTCTGTTGGCTGCTAGCACTAGTCATTTTCTGGTTTTGAAGTATGGATTTGTCAGTGATGTCTGTCAGAGTCGTCACCCCCCACTGTGAATTCTGACTGTGATTCATAGATGAGTGTAAATAAAGACACTCTGCATCTATACGCCAACTCGTACAGATTCCTACCATTACATAAACAATGAACTAAGCATTAAGCTCGACGAGTAGTGAGATTTATGACTGCACTATTCATCAGTAAACATAGTTATACACTTAACCAAGGAATTCTTCATTTAAACACAGACAATGTTTCTTTCTCCTAAGACTTTTGACTTAATCTTGCTGTATTTGGAAAAACAAATCTCTTTTATTCCACATATTTCAAAACACTACAAATTTGACATTTTGATGTCACAAGGCCACTGCTTGGATTTTCATCAGAAACTTTTTTTTCATTTCTGCATTTCATATGTGATTGGCTGTATATTTACACAAGTGTATTTTTTTTTGCTATGAAAACCTGAAATCAAAAAGACATAGAGGTAACTGACAAACAGGATTAAATAATTTGAATTCTTCCCAGCATGCTTTGCAGTCAGGCATTAGGGATCGTTTTGATGATGTTTCATTCCATATTGTATTCCTTTTCATTAGCTTGTATAAGCAAGTCATTATCATGTTAGCTAACATATGAGAAATTAGACATAGATTAGATAGTATTTACTTAAAGTTTCTTGAAAATTAGCAAAAATACTTACAATAACTATAATTAACATATGATTTAAAGGTCCACTATGTAGGATTCAACCATCTGAATACCCTTCCTTTACCCCTCCGTTATTTCCAAGTGCATATTAGAATGAACGGTGGCTGTCTGTTGCCCGCTGCGTACTTCCAAGTACTTACATTCACACTCCCTTGCTTTATCTGTCCTAAGTAATAAGTACAATTCTCCATTTTTTAAAATTTGGGTTCTCAAACTTGTTAGCCAGCACCAGCAAACACTGATTCCTCTTATTTCTTCTTCCTTGTCATCCTTTCTTATCTTTTGTCTTCTTTCTGGTCCTTCTATCTGGATTCACACTGCCACTTGTAAAAACATGAAATACAGAAGCTGCTCTCTAGAGGTTTGTCCGTTCTGGGCTACCATAGCGATGCAAAATGGTGTCTCCATAGAGATGGACCCGCTCCCTATGTAGATATAAAGAGCTCTTTCTAAGCTTACAAAAACAATATTTTACAGGTACAGGTAATCATACACTAATGACAACATCCTTATGAATATTATATTCCATTTCTGCTAATCGAGCCTCCTAAATCCTACATAGTGGAGCTTTAAGGTTTTAAGGCTGCCTATGGTTGTACAATTACTCACGTAAATATGACCTTTAATTTCACATTGACTACTTTTTACTATGTATTTTCCTACCACCACTGTTAGTTAGTGTTTAGATTTCCTATCTTTCTGCCATATTACTTTTCCAATCTTATTCCCAGATGCACTACATCTGGCAAATTTTTAAGCATTGCTGCGAGAACGTGCAAACTAAGAATTTCATTGTACAGGAAGATAACAATAAAAAGTTCTTGGATGCTGAATTTGCACATATGAACTGAAGTAAACGGCTTTGACACCATGTATAAAATATGCTCCCGCATCTGAAAAATAAAACCTTGCCATACATGCAACCAAAAACAAATCATGAAAATAAAAACTGCTAACCAAAACTACCACTAATTTAAAAATAATAATACTTAAAAATAATAATAATAGTAATAACAATAATGTGCCTAAAACTTACATGTGTAAATATTTTGTAAGGGGGTTTTAGTTGAATTTTACTATTTGAGAGTAATCGAATAATTAAACTGAATATTTGCAATTTATTTGAGTACATGTACTTTTACCATTTCTGTAACTAAAATCAAGAACCTCAGTGCTGCTGACATTCAGTAGGAGAGAGATATAATTGTTTAGGATTTGAACAAAAACTAATTTTCTGCATGGACAGAAGAATGGTAAATAAATCATCCTAGAAAAGTCATTGTACACCATTATAAATGCTAGAGAAAAAGTATCTCTCCGTCTTCTTGAAAAGGGAATAAAAACAACCGAGCTCCTTTAGCTGTGATGATAACTGATCTATCTTTATAGAGCAAGGCCTTTTGGGTTTGCGCTTTAGAGCTGAAATGATGGTAAAGTTTATCACGCATCTGGACTTTAAGAGGAGCAGACGGCTAATCTCCCGTATCTCTCCTCCTCTCTCTCGGATACTGCAATGTCCTGCTGCATTCGTATGATTAATGGTGTTCTGGAGGAGTGAAACAGCTTCTCTTTTACTCTGGCCGCTGTGTGCATGCCATAAGAGTCACCACAGTAAAACATACCCTGACAGCTTCGAGTGTGCAGAGTAAACTGTCTCCCATCTTGTTTGGGATGTAGATGTCTTTTCTAAGTAAGGGCTAGTAGCGGGGCTTAAAAGCATCACTACATTTCTCACTGTGAATGTGTGTGTGTGTACATGTGTTTCCCACACTCTTTCTCAAATGCAAATTTTTCCTCTGTTGCAACAGTCAGCTTAAAGTCAACAAACTGGAGTGAGAAAACAACACGAGATCTGTAGCTACGGGCCAATGCCATGCATGTGAACCATTTTAACTTAATTATACTTCTTGGAAGTTACAAGAAAGAAAGCAATTACGCATGTATTGCTTTGCGAGTTCTTGTGAAAAAGGAGGAGGAAGATGATCTGAAACAGAAATAGTGCAGGAATCGTAAGTGAATAAACACAGCATTGTTGGATTCTGAGTTGGTGATTAATTCTCAGCAGATCTGGCAATAGTGCTGGCTGCAAGTTTTATATTAATGGATCTAATTCTCCTTCACTCCTTCTAATGTTATCATTTCTATAGTAATAATTTACATAGGGGAAGACTTACAGAAGTCCAGTGTCACACATTGTAACAGGAAAGTGTTCAAAACAGAGAGATTACCAGTTTCTCGTTAACATAACCAGCTACTTCAAGACAGAAGGGAAAAAAAGAGAGGATGGTGAAGGAACAACCATTTATAGATACTGCAATGAAAGTGATGAAAGGAACTTTATTTCCAAGATTCTAGAAAAGGCTGTAGCACAGCAGTTATGCTCATACCTACATAGGAATAGCATTCATGAAAT
>JAQQZX010000009.1:16298650-16324895 GCA_030068355.1 Notoglanidium maculatum
GTGTGTGGTTGTTTGTCTGTGTTGGTCCTGTGGTGGACTGGCGACCTGCCCAGGGTGTACCCCGCCTCTCGCCCCAAGATGCTGGGATTGGCTCCAGTTTCCCCGCAACCCAGACGGATAAAACGATATAGATAATGGATCTATGGATGGATAACAGTCAGGAGGTAAAACTGAAAGTTCGGGTTTTCTGCCATTGGAAATTCTTTAGGATGGAGGGCTTTGAGGTTTCTTGTTAACGTAATAAGTTGTGTTTTTGCTAACCCTAGAGAGAGAAAAAAAACAGAGACTGTGTGGGACAGTCCACAATATTAACTATAAATAGATTTTTTTTTTTAAATTATGATATTTTTAATAAATAACAATTGTTTACCTTAGCAAATTTCTGTGGAATAAGATGAATAAAACGCTTTGATGCTGAGCTATTATTGGAGAATAATCACCTTTGGGATTGACCTCATCTGTCATTAATAATTTTACTAGAAGAGCACTCCCTGTCAGGTTTTATTACTTCCTTTAGCACTTCATATTGCTATGTCCATTTACTGTCATGTTTGATAACTGGTTCCAATAAAAGACTGAACGCAGTATTGCTGCTGCTTGCTGCGTTAGAAAAGCACTGCAATAAAGTTTGTGGTTCTAATTTAGAACCACTCATGTTGTTATTTCGACTGATATTTCATGAGCGTTTAGCCTAGAGTCGAGCTCAAGCCACCAGTCAGTCAACATGTGAGCCTATGTGAAGCTCTAAACAAAGTAAATGCAACGATAAAGACAGGATTTACAGCTACACTACAGCCTCAATGTTCTTTAACTAAACATATAAGACATAAAATTGTGGGTTGCCTTAATGGTATATTTAATATGCTCCTCAGAGTGATGGATGAGAAAAGAATAAATTGAAAAACAATACTGACTAAGACATCCCTAGACCTCAAACATGAAACTCTTACTTTATCAGCATGTAAAAATAGATTACTGCTGTAAAAATGGAGTCCTGCACAAACTGAACAAAGTAAGAGCCTCCAACCATCTTACTGAACCCTTAAAATAAAGTACACATGTATGGTACACAGCTTTATGGGCACCATGTACACCAAAAAATCCAAATCTGGGAAGGCCATGATTTCATTTGCAATGATCCCAGAAAGGATTTCATCACCAGGTTTGCTAAAAATAAATAAATTTAAAAAAAACAACTACTACAACAACAATAAAGTCACAGATTCAGTACAATAACCTTTAGAATGAGGGTCCTGAAATTGCTATGTAACTGCCTCTTTAGCAGACAGTGCGTGTCTGGACTCACTTTCCCTAAAATTGCTCTGGCTTACATTACAATGCCTTTTAGATCAATGTCTCTTACAAGTGGCTTGCAATGTTCTTTGGGTAATCTTTTGAAAATGATCAGATTCAATGGTTCATCCATATGGGCAGGTGGGGGAAAGTCCACCCTAAACATCAGCCATTCATCAAATGCTAACCTTCATCATGTCCTCATTCACATTCCTTTGAAATACAATAATTTTGTTGTTATAGCATTTCTTTAATTTGCTCTAAATGTTGCACAGCCATGGGGCAGAGTGCTCACTGCCCCATTTAACTCCACAGGTTTACAGTACCGTTGCACTTAGTGGCCAAAAATGGGAACTGCAACAAGTGCTTATGATTGATCTGCTGTGACAAATGCTAATTAAATACAAAACAGTCATGTTAATATTTTTGTACAAATATTGACATACAATTACACACAGATATATCATGAAGCGTTAACTGATGACAAAAGTTCATAATGTAAATTTAATGTGTGATCAAAAGTCAGAAAAATACGTGAAGCCAGTTTAGCACATCTTTTTGAACCTACTCATGCTGCACCGTATAGCAGCGTAATGCACTCAGAGGAAAGTGCTGTCCGTGCTCTTCCAGATGACTGATCTCACAGATGATCATGATTGGTTTGTGTCACTGTGGTTGACAGGGTAGAGAAAGTACGCCATCCCTCCCACCCCGAGGGAATGACCAATTTTGCTCTCTTGGACTCCTGGGCACAGATGGTGGTGGCATTGTCGGGATTCCGACTCGTGATCTCCAGAACATAGGGCACACACTGTTCTTTTGTGCCAAGTATGTATGTATTTATTTATTTGTACATTTATATATTTATGTGTTTTATTTAATGCATTGTTGTTTGCACTTTAACTTTTTACCCTTGACTACCCCAATAACAGTCCTTCCTTATAACCTTAGAACGTTATCTATATTAATAACTTATTTTGTAGACCTAATAGCTATTTATGTTTGGCTTGTCTTGCAAGCTATGCAAGCTAGCTACCATTAGAGAACAGATTCCTTGTTTTTAACTCATAAAAATATATATTTACCTAATTTTGGTCTGTCATATAAGTCTAACAGCCATATAATACTATCTATCTGTTCTGTAACTATTGTAGGAAACCACGTGAGTGAATTCAGCCAATGAACAGTCTAACTAACAAACTACTGTATAAAATACATGTTTATAGCAGGAGTCACAATATTTGTAGGAATTAATTGCTATTGTTGTTGGATTGCTGTTTCTGTGGGGAGGATTATTGGATAATTTGTTAATGGTCTGCAAATTATTACAATTCTGTGGGCCGAGGCATAAAAGTTATGCGGTTCATGGCAAGCAGGGCATATGCTTTCACTTAAATTCCTCCCATTGTCTCTCATTATGTCTTCTGATATAATACAGACTTTGCCAGAGCTCATTAATAATTATCTGAATCTTTCTCGTCCCCTTTTCTTCTCCTCTCATTCCTCTCTTTATCTTACTCTCTCCCTCATATCTTTGCTCTGATTCAATGATTCATGAATTATTTTGTAATAAAAAAAAAAAAAACTCCAGCCACTGCAGCATATTTATAAGTTACTGCAAGAGATGTTGAAAAGAACAGAGTCAAACAGATAAAATAAATAAATAAATAAATAAAACATAAATAAAAAAAGGCACAGACATTCATTTTGTGTGCTTTGTGACAAATTGGAGCCAATTGCAAGATTGCGCAGAAGCAACAATTGCACCTCCAATCTGGTTCAATTTCTTTTCCTCTTTTTTTTTTTTTTTTACTGTCTGTGACTTGCTGCCTTAGGAGGTAATGATACTTTTTATTGCAGATGAACAGTCCAACTTCTGTGATTTCTCGCTTATGGAC
Organism: Notoglanidium maculatum; assembly: GCA_030068355.1. NCBI lineage: Eukaryota > Metazoa > Chordata > Actinopteri > Siluriformes > Auchenoglanididae > Notoglanidium > Notoglanidium maculatum. The sequence continues at coordinate 16,301,842 of JAQQZX010000009.1, forward strand.
AGTTAACGTGCGGTGTCGGAGGGAAGACAAAGGTAGGGGGTAATTGAGTGTGAAGCGGAGATGCTTAACTCAGGAACAAAGCCCTTTTGACTGAGAGTGAAGGCTGAGGTCCAATGAATCATTTAGTATGTTCACTGTCACATAGAGCCATGATGTCATTCTCTGTGTGTAACATGGTCAGAAAATTAGAATATATGAATGATGATGAGTTGGATTTTGCCATGTTCTACGATATCTGATCACCATTATAAAGTAAAAAAAATAAATAAGTAATGACGCATATTATGCAAGTCATCTGTAAGTATGTGCAAAATTTCAAGGAATTAAAGACCCAATCAAAATAATGCAGCTTCCTGTCAAAGCTCTACACATCAGGTGCAGCAGAAACGTCTAATACAATGAGCATCGCTACCCCAATCTATCAGGTATATTCAGTTTTAACTGCTTGGAAAGGAAACACGCATGATAGTGACCTGCAAATTCTGCAAGCCAAAACCAGTGGAGATATCACCATTTCACAGCTCAACCTGTAAAAACATGTACAGGTAAATCGTTAGCTAGCTGAGTTAGTAAGATTAGCTAGCCAGATATTTTACAGTATGAAAGCCCTGTATTAAACGTACAATATAAAAATGATGTCTGGTAGCGATTATTTGCTGTGTTAAATGCTGCCTGCAAATGGAACTCGTGAGCTCGTGATGACGACATGGGAATTAGTGTACACGAGATGTTTGACATTGACGTGGTGACATCGTGAGAATACCGCAGCTAGGCAATGGCAACATGGACGCCAAAAGACTACTCATTCAGGTTTAGCAAGCCAACATGCGGGTAAGATAATGCAGGAAATGCAAAGACGTAATGAAAAGATAAGGCCATTGGGAATATTAACATTTTTCTCAGACATATGATAATATTATGAAGAAAACGCTATACAACTAAAATCACAAAATATTTAACTTGCCATCTGATAAACATACCCCTGAAAACATCAGAACACATCACATCTCGTGAAGAATGGACTTTTGGTTCATATGGACTTTTCTCGTGAAAAAAGTAAACATGATGATTGCGTGCTGATTCAGCCTCTTGGTAATGCTCAGGACAATGTGTAAAGGGCATCTTTGATAGTTTGCTAAACCAAAATTAACATGAACTAACAATGCTAGTTAAGATTACCTTTATGTGAACTGCTGAAAATGGAGGTGTAACCTACTTGGTCAGTTTGCATAGTTGTTCAAAAATGCTTGCCTGGGATGTAGAATATTTTCAGATTAGTTGTGGACGTGTAAAAAATTTGTTAAGTAATTTCTTTGCTCACTTCTTTCACTTTTACTCAATTGAATTATTACTACAGTTGTAGTACTCTGTCATCTGTATGTGTTGTACTCTTTACACCACTGCATGTATAGAAATTTGATAAACAATCTAATGATTAATGTTTAAAATAATTACCCTTAGCAAAGAACAGTCACTGATTTCAGATAACAGAGGTTTTAAGAGAATACACTGCATGTAAAAGCACAATTTGTTTTTGCAGAATGCAAAAGCTTTCACTTTTCAGAAAAGTAGGCAGGTCACGTCTGAGTGAAGGTGAGCTATTTCCTACTAACAAATCATATAGCAGTCCAAGCATGACTCAAAATACATGGGGCACATGATGATATGTAACACTGTCAGACAGGCCTTATCCCAATCTTGTCAGACTGAGGAATCAGTTTTTTTCCTCGTGTTTAATCAGATCCCACTTCGATCCATTTCACTGTGGAATTTCACAAGATCCTGGTTTCACTGATGAACATGATGGCAGGATTTGAGGTCTGATGGTATTTTAATTCAAACTGTCAGTGAAGTCACTAAAGGGAAACTGTCAGCAAACTGGCAGTTCAAAGTGTCCTGTTCCGTATGAATAAATATGTGTGACCGTCTGGGAAACCGGTCAGATGTCACTGTGGGCAAAAGAATTTGTGCTGAAAAAGACAAAAAATTAAGTTTTTTTCCCTGCTATGCCTACTTTTTCCACCAAAATGCTTATATTTACTTTCTAATCTTGACGAGGCTATCTTTGTGCAAGGATAACATCGGGTAAGAAGCCAGTTTAACAAACAAAGTGGTTAAAAAAATAAAAAAAACAGCCAGTCTGCCTAAACATGTCTAAAACCGTTCTACACAGCTAAATTCTCAGAGATGATTTTCCAATGTTAACCAAAATGATTAAACATAGAGTTGAATTGATACTGTAAAAATATGGTTTAACACTAAAGGAATCAATTGCATAAGAGAGTTGGTGTCATTGAGACGTGTGAGATTAGACTCCTACAGAGCTATGAAACCGCGCTCTGGTGTTAAGCAGAGTTCATTTGTAATTATGCATAGAGTTATTTTAACACTGCATCTGAGTTGCATTATTAACACTCTAGAAAGTGTTAAATTAACACTCCAAAGATTGTGGCTGTGTAACCAGGTGTGATTTCCTCACACAGTGAATGTCAGGCTTTGAAAAAGTTGTTAGGTAGCTACGGGCTATAGCCAACTGGACATTATCCTAATAAACTCAGCTATTAGAATGTCCATGCTCCTGTTTCACAATTTGTTTTGTGCTTCTGATAATAACCAGACTTTAAAATGCTCCAAACAAATTACTTTAAAATACACGCCAAAGAGAAATAGGTATATTTCAGTTCAGAAAAGTGTAGAGATTTCAAAACTAAATAGTAGAGAATATAAAGTCAAAATTTCACCATGTGTAGGGTTCATGTGCCCCCACATACATACAATAATGGATTTTATATTTATTTACACATATACACTATATTGCCAAATGTATGTGGACATCTGACCATTACACACATGTGATGTTCCATCCATGTGCTTGTTGAACATCCCATTCCAGATTTATTCCCCCTTTTCTGTTTGTGTGCAGGGGCATTGTCATGCTGGAATAGGTGTTTGTTGATGAAGAGACTGCTAATAAAAGAAGTAGCAGGATGAATTCTGAAGTGTATTGCACTATACTTTCTGCTCAGATTCAGTCAAGTGCTGCAAAACTGACTGCACTTCACAGTACAGATGGATAATGCCCAAAACATACCACAAAAGTAACTCAAGAGCTTCTTAAGGCAAAGAAATGGAATGTTCTTAAATGGCCATGTTTGTCAACTCAATTGAGTTTTTGCTTTTCACTTTTTCAACAAAACTGAAGGCAGAAGGAACCACAAACAAGGAGCAACTGGATGCAGCTGCAATAAAGGCCTGGCAAAGCATCTCAAGGGAGAAGAAGCATTTGATGTCCATGAGCTCAGACTTCATGCAGTCATTGACTACAAAGGATTTGCATCCAAGTATTAAAAATATTGCTTATATTTGTAATGTTAGTTTGTCCAGTTACTTTTGAGCCTGTGAAATTGGAGGGACTATGTAAAAATGTCTGTTATTCCTAAATGTCTAACGCTATATTTTTGTTAAACCCTTCGAATGAAAGCTGAAACTCTACACTTCATTGACATCTTGATGGCTTCATTTGAAATCCATCGAGGTGGTGTACACCTCGAATATATTAAAAATATGAAAATTGTGTCACTGTCCAGATAATTATGGACCTGAATGTATTTTGAAATGTGCTGTTGTTGTTCTCTGCTGCAATAGTATGTATTAGGTGAACTTCAGATATCAGGAGCAGTAGTGAGTGATGTTGCCTACCAACAGCAGAAGGCTACGGTCATGAACAGTCACAGATTTCAAGCTCAGGACATGGCGTGCGGAAAACACAGACACACTGCAATGTTTATATTGAAAATAAAACAAGTTAAATGAATATGATGTTTTCATTTAGCAGAACAAAATCGCGCTATAACTGTGTCCTGTCCATGCAAAACGGTTATACAATACAATACGATTCTCAGGCTCTTGTGCAGCGCCATTTTTCATGTAATTCCACCTGTATTGGAGCACAGATTTTCAACCCTGTATTTATTTCTGATAAAAATCCTCTGATTTCCCATGGGCCTTCCAGCTGGTTCTTGGTCTCCCTTGTGCCACCTCATTTAAAAAATCATGGAATCGCCCCTTCCAGTAAGGAATAACACATGACATCCCATACTATTATACAGATATGGCTGATATGGCCTGGCACACAGTGATCATTTGGATAACAGTAGAGTCCGCACTGATTTGCCAATGATTTTTTTTTTAACAACACACACTTCTTAATGTTTAAACGCTGTGGGATGTCTACGAGACAAGACAGTTACTGTTATCTCTTAAATTACAGCAGCTATGTACAGTTGTTCACTCACCAGTCTCTTTTTATTTATTTTTTTCTTACAGTTAATGGGATAAAAATGCAGCTTGTCATGCAACATTGTCCTGAAGACTCTTCCATGTCAGGAAAACTTACTGACTGTTACAAAGTGCTAAAACTGGATACTCCTTCACCACATCAATGATTATTATTTAGATTGTTTGGCATGTCTGCTATATAAGTCCCTGTGTATGGGCTGTTACTATAGAAACGATAACGTATTGACTAATTAAACGAGAGCATAAACTGAAATAACTGTCAGAGCTGCTGTTATAGACAATTAATCCACACCTTCTGATTGGCGAATTCAACCATGCTATAGTATGAAATCCTATAATGAATGAATAACAAATAAATCGTTTACAAGAATTTCCATAGTCTAGTTTTATTTTCCTGAAAAAGGAACTTGTAAAAAGTATCTTTCCATATAAAATAATCAAACTCATCTCTGAGCCTTAGTGGTTGGCACACCAGTGCCTCAAATGATCATAAAAGATGATAAAATATTGTAAAATATTACATTTTGGAAATGTCTTAGCTCAATCAGTCCTCTATAATATTACACTTCCTTTTCAAAATGCACCATCTGTTCACTGCTCAACTGAGACCAAAAAAACAATTAGGTACGAAAGAAAGTATATGAGCAGCGTAATTCATACACACGGAAAAGAATAACGCTAATATATGATAAGTTATGCTACTCAAATGTAAATTCCTTTTAAAATGTATGAAACACCTTCATAAATACATCAGAAAGATAACGTGTGGCTAATGTATTGTGTTTCAGTAATCAACGTTCGCAAATATCTCCTATAACATTAATAATCATTGTAAGATGTTTCAACAGTCTGAGAACCGTTCTGGAGTCAATGCGTGTGTTTCAGTTTGAAGAGAACTGAAAACAGCCCATTCTACATTTCATAAACCAAGATGGCTGAAGTGTGAAATCAAATAAATGCAAATTTGCTGCTTTATTAGAAATTGCTGTTTTCTGATTCAAAATTTCAAGTTCAAGCCTAGCAACCTTATTAAGAGATTAAACAACAAAGAAAAAAGGCGTAAAAAGAAGAAAGGGTAGAAATCATTTCCATTCACCTTGCATTTCAAGGGTTAAGCTGTTGCTACAGATCCCACTAGAGAGTAGAGCAGTCGCTTCATAAAATGCCACATTTACTGGGGCATAAATCTTTTCACTTCTCACCCAAAAAAATAATCGTGCTGAAATAGAAGGTTCTATTAAAAAAAAAAAAATAAAATGGAGGGAGTAATGAAATGGCTTGAGTTTGCTCTCTGTGAAATTGAACATGATTCACCGCAGGTTATGTCTTTAAAAATACTACAGGGAGCAAATTAATCACTCGTGAAACTTTTTTTCTCTCTCTCTTTCTGTGTCTCTCTTTCTTCTTGCTTTTTTTAAGTTTGAGTTCTGAGTACATGTGCTTGTAAATCAACCAATACACCAAGTTTTCAGGGCTGTTCCTCAGACTGTGGACTGAAGATGAGGACATGTTTATGGATTGCTGGTAACAAATTGAGTAAATAGACTCCTGGGGACAGGCTGACATCACCATCAGCGAAGATTACTGCAGATTACTTTGTTTGCAGATCATTTCCCGCTTCTTCCCAACGATGAAACTATCTCATAGCTTAGGGAGGAAGAGACAGCGGGTCAATGTAATAAATTCTTCGTGTAATAAATAGCACTGGTGATATACAGCATAAGCACTGACAGACGTTTTCCAGTCGGCGCTACGGCCGCAGAGAAACGAGACTCTTTCCACCAATAAATATCAGAAGGGAATTTGCTTCTTTCTCAGCACAGAGGAGAATCTGTTCCCCAGGAGGTCGACAGGGAGGAAGCTTTGTTAACGCCAACCATCTGTTCAGCGACTCGGCGGCAATGGACTATCCGCGGTTGACATTATTTCCCGTTTCGTCTCTGCCCCAGAAAAAGTTCCGGGGAGTCGTACAGCTTCTAAATAAAAGCCATGCACCATGAGGGACCTGCTCTCTGATTGCAGTTTTGTTAGACGAGAAGCTCATAAAAAACAGATTGAACGCATGCTTGAATCTCCATAATTTAAAGGGCCCAGCCATAAACTGTGCTCCCACTGGGAATTCTCGGAATCACTGGGATGTGCCGGACACGCCGCCGCCGCCTTGCACTCACAATACCATACTTATGAGGGCTTGAGCTGGGTCACGCACAGAAAGAGCACTGAGAAATGTTTGTCTTAAGTAATCCAAGGCATTTAAGATGCTAAATCAAGTTCTTGTCTTGTTTTTGGATTTATGTTTTGGACTTTCGTCTAATTTATGACATAAAAGTCATGTTAAAGGAGAAAAAAAAAAAATCACCCTGACTTGCATATTAATCTTTATTATTAGCATTTGATCTTCAGAGGCGTCCAAGAAATTTTTTTTTTTTTGGGCATGAAATTCTTGACTTTTTGTACTAAAAGCATCTTTCACTGATATGTTGGTCTGTTTTCACTTTCCTACTCTTACCTAATGAGAGTGATGCAGCAGTGCTTTAGTAGGTCCAGCTCTCTCAGCTCCTCATCTGTACACTCTGCTCAAATAGATCAGCTTCCTAAAGCTTCAACTTGCATGCTAATATTGCCGTCAATGCCATCTCGTGGCTCTCTAACAAGCCTTCTCTCTGTGGTCAAATAGCTGCAATGCAACCTGGAATGTGAATCAAGAGTTTGCCGTTTCCACTACTTCTACGGTGGATTTCTCATTAATACGTCACTAGACGTTACTCGAAATTGGTGAATTTATAAAAGAAGCTTTTTTTTTTATGTTAGAGATTTTAGAGGCGCTAGCAACAACGTACCCCTGTGCCATTAACATGACAGACAAATGCTAACGTCATACAAGAATCAAATATATACCACCAACAAATGAACACCAGAATTACTAAACACATCGGAAATATTTCAACGTTAACACATTTTATGTTTCAGAGCTGTCTTTCGCTTGAAAGTCTCAGATCTGTTTATGCACCAGCCCCCATCCACATACCATAAGGAGAAAAGCACTTTGTATAGAACAAGATCTGAGTAACATCACCGCATACTTTGATACTGACGTACCAAACAGATGCACAAGGTTTGTAACAGCAGGAGCTGAAGTGTCAGTGAAATGAATGGTATTATCACAACAGGAGAAAAACCACAACCAAAGTTTTGCTTTCAAATTTCAGTCTCATATGTTCTTATTTAATCTCTGAAATGGATTTTAATAAATAGGAGATTCACCACGTAGCTTAAGAGGCTGTTATTCTTCGGGTTGGCATTGATTGGAAAAAAATAAGTGCACACGAATGTATTCCAGAGAGGTTGACGTGTTTCTTGTTTTAGCGCATGATGCTACCCCCTGCTGATAATCGTTACAGATACAGTTCTAATGACGCTCAGTGTTCCTGGAGAGAGCTACAAATAAGTACAGAATGAAAACATTTCGCTGTTCCATGAATATCCATCCCTCGCATATAAGCAATCTCTTGAAATGCATTCACTTCCCAACTCTTGAAAGTGCAAACTTTTTAGCATAGGGCTTTTAAGGTACCCGTGCACCTAGGGGTCGTGGGTAGTCGGTTCCCACTGTTCCCCCCTGCTGCAGCACCCCTGTGTGCTGCTATGATTTTAGATTTATTTTGACTTCTGATATATACAGAATCACAAAGCACAATTGCATCATTGCTCTAACTAAAAGTATTGCTTTTAAGTATTTGTACTTGAATGCTAACAGAATTTAACACCATAAGGAAATCAAGAAAAAACTCATTTCATTTAAGAAGTCTCTCTTAGAATAAAAATAAACCCCTCAAAAAAAAACATGCACTAATATTTATTGCCACAAATGAGAATTTCCTTAACACTATTTTATATTTATATAGCTTATTTCTATAGTGAAAGCTAGCAATTAGCATGCAAGCTAGCTTTTATTGATTATTTTTGTATTAATTAATTGATGATTCTATTGATTATTGGTTTATATACTATTAATGATTAGCTGTGGTTAGCCGACTTTAGTTGTTTGCTTGGTTGGCAACGTGTGACTTTCTCATTTGATTTGATTTTTTTTTTTCTTGTAATTTTATTTATATAATTAAATACATGTAATAGTCTGTACTTAAGATGGCACCAATCTGATACCAAATCTAAAATCCAATCCTATAACAAATCTAGCCTGAAATATCAGAGTCGCTTGTAATGCAACAGCATAAAACAGGTTAAATGAGGTTACGTGATAACAACCGGTGAGCTGTTGCTGTCATGTGAGCTGTGTGGAAATATTGCATGCTAAAGAATCCTTTTTCTGAAACCGGAAATGTTAACGAATAAAGAGTCTTGACTGTATTTTTGTTAGAAATGATTTTATTATATCTATACTTAGCAGTCTTCAAAGAAAATATTCTAAATTGGGTATCAGTGTAGGCTGATATTCAAGATATTCTCAGTGTCAGTATTGGTATCAGAAAAGAACCACAAGCATGAACACATCCAAACAGTTTTCGCGATAAAGCTAAAGCTCAAAATATGAACACAGCAACTACAGTCCATGGATCTCCTAAAGAAGACTAGAGCTGGAATGATCAATAGGATCATATACCCTAACAGCCAAAGCCTGTTTAGAGCCCCAAAACAAAAATCAGCACGTCTCAAGCCGAATAGCAGTAAAGCGCATCATTCAAAAAGGGCCATCTAAAGGCCAGCTCAGGACTGAACTCTATCAGATATGAGTTTTATGTCTGAGCGTGAGGGCCCATTCTCATGCCTTGCCCAAAAAACATCAATATCTGGCACCTAGCCTGAAATATATCGTTCCCTGGCTCTTGTTTAGCCATACTTCATTAGCGCTGATCAGTATGAATGATGAACAATATGCCGATATAATATACTGGGAGCAATATTTCAGATCATTTCTCCCGAGCTTGCGCTAAGGCGGCTAGAAAAGCAATTGCGTACACTTTCCACGGCTGAAATACCGAGGCCTATATACAAATCCTTGCTCTCAGAGTTGCTAATTACAGATATTAGCATCTGAGCTGCTTAGCGACTCCCAGTGCAGATGAGGAAAGATTGAAGAACCCAAGAGAGGAATACAACCTGCTTTCTCATTATGCTAACCTAAATTACATCCAGTAACCAGGTCATAACCATTGTTTCAATAAAGTAGTTTCTGGAAATGTTCTTATGGTTCCCTGTTGTTTGTTATATAATACATAATCTTGTGCAGGGCTTCTAAGTGTGAAGATATTCAGCATAGACGTGTGTTTGTGTTTATGATACTATGTGTAAGGATGGCTCCCGGTGTTCAACCTTGTTTCCATTAATCACCCGAATGTGGAATCAATTGTTCAGTTTGTTGAATCCTGGAACTTTGTGCTTCATGTTATGGTAATGACAACTATTATAAGCCCAACAAAAACCCACTCATTTTCTATTCCACCCCTTAAATACAACCGCCTGCAGATTCACTGAAAGCTGTAGAGCTTTCATATCCTGGACTTCACTCGCATATCTGCCAATAAACCTGGAGTTCCAGGTCTATAGGGAGAAGCAATATTCTCCACAGTCTATTGTAAATATCATGCTCTGAACGGATAGCAAATGCTAATTGGATACAAGTGTTCCTTCCTTGCACTGAGTCAACAAAAACACACAAGCTGTCACACATTTTAACAGTGTCATAAAAATGCTCTCTCATCGTCGCTAATTTCAGGCCAAAAGCAACCAGCATCCAGTGAGTTCTCGGAGGTCAGTCTGTCATAACAATTACATCATTCTTTCAGAGTCGATTGTGAACGTGAGGAGAGAAGCACAGAGCTACACACCCGATAGAAAGCCAATGTTTCATGCCTGTCCTGGAACAAGCGCTGTGTCCTTTTGATATACAGTCCTACATTCATTATTCTAAATATTCATCTTCTCTCTCATTTCTTGGAAATGTCACATTTGTCCAAACATTAGAAAGCATTAATAGGAAGGTTTTATAAAGCACTGAAGGGCGGTGTGATTTATTCTCATCCCCAAGTTGCCAACATTTGTAGCAAGAAAATCCAACAGACAGAGAGGAAAAATTACATTTTACCACAAAATCCATGGACTCGGGTTCTACAGACCTCTGTATGATCCGGAGTTTGTGAAATTTCACATGCTGGCTGAGTTTCCTCCGGGTTCTCAGGTTTCCTCCCACCTCCCAAAAATGTCCAATGTCACTAATTGGATTGGCTACACTTAATTGCCCCTAGATGTGATTGTGAGTGCATGGTGTCCTGAATCCAGGGTGCATTTTTCCACCCTAGTGCCCAGTGACCATGAGATCCCAGATCCAGTGTGACCTTGACCAGGATAATGCCGAATCAGTGGTGAGAGGAACAGCATAAATAATAAACAGCATATTCTACCCTGTACTTTGACTGACCAGAGACCGAAACCCCTGATCACTAGTTTTCTACCGGCTCACAAGATTGAAACCTATGAATTTATGGATCTAGATAAAGTCAGACCAAATTGAAAGCAGCTATTACCAGAAACAAACGCATAACTTTCACATCCCATGTCCTTTCCCCTTCAGTGAACTGGCTAAATTTAATTCACATTTGGTCTGATGGCTGCTTTCGCTGAGATAGCAGAAAAGCATAGTATTCAGGTGTCACCCATATGTGTCAGAAATTACCAATACTATGAATAAACCATATATTTCGGCTTCTTTGCTTTCCTTTTATGGCCAATGAAGCGAAGAAGGAATTTCATGCTAAAACCTAATTGTGCAAAACTAATTCTGAGATGTGAGTGTAGACAGGGGAGATCAGATAGGATGTGACAGGTGTGACAGGTCGTGTGTGGGAGTTTTACATCCTCCGAGTAAAACCCAGGAATGAGAAATTGTATGTATGAGGATATAAAATACAAGCGTTAATCTCGGGCCAAGTCAGCAGTAAAAGGTGCTAAAGTCGTCCAACAGAGGCCTTTGAGAGTCCGCACACAACTAACAGCCCATAACTGAGATTCTCTCCGACTTAATCATCTATTCAAAGGAGCTATGGTGTCACCCTTAAGCACTCTACTTTTAAAAAATGAAATATGACCTAGACATCCTTTCAGTTATGCGCACAGCTGCACCCTGAAGGCGCAGAACAGCTCTACACAGATCAGCTGCAGATGAAGTCAGGATGGAGGCATCAGTAAGGACAGAGAGGAAACTGTAGTACCGGTCAGCTGGCCTCAAATGGAAATATGCTTTTCCACAAACATCCATATTTTCATCACTCTAATACACGGCATGCATCATGAAACAATAAGCTGCTGAAGAAACGCCAGATATCCAATAGTGTGTGAGACACCAGTTGGACGATTTAAAGATCTTACATCTACTAGATACATCTGTTGTCATTATGACAGGACATGAGTTATGCATTTTCATTTTCTACAGGCTTTCCTTCAAGATTCCCAGCATTTTATATGAGTCAGATTTGCTACATGCACTAAATGTGGTAACAGAACAGATATTATTTCAGCAGGAAAAAAAGCCTTCTTACTCTATGACCCAGTTCTCAAAAAAGGTCCATATAACAACCTGAGAAACGTCCAGATGCTCACCCTTCAGAAATATGTCTCTGACTCTCACTATGTTTTATTTCTTTTTATTAAACAGAACTTATGAAGCCTAATAAATCTCCATTCTATGCTGCTGACCCTTGACGTCTTGGAGGTTCTCTGTGGAAAAGGTGCAGTAGATTGCTTGTCCAGTACTTTCCTATGATTAATGTAGCCAACCTATAAGGTCAAAATGAAGCCATCGTGTGTGAAGAAGCATCTTGCTAAGGTCATGAGGGAAAGAAATCACAGTGTTAGGTAATGTGGTCATTAACACTTAGGATATATGCACACACACTGTTTACACCTAATTATACAGAGCACGATATTTTTGAGTCTCCAACAGAAGATAGAAAAGCAGGAAAAGTGGGAAAATGGAAATGCAGGACTTATTATAGCATGACGAAAAAAAATCTTCGGCTTATAAATTACTTACAGAGTAGGAACCTGAATTAACTAGAAGACTGATTACATTTTTTCAGGACAATTGTCATTAAGGAAATTCTAGTATGAGAATAAAAGCATTAATAAAAAATTGTTTTCTTATAAGTCCAGTTCATCTTTGTATGTCATGAACATCATTCTTTGATTTTTTTTCATCTTCAGTCAAGATCCCAGCAGACCTGGAACGTATCCCAGGAATCCTGGACACATGGTGTGAAACACATGGAGAAAATAAGTGCAACACACAGGAGAGGACTGAGAATGCACCTGCTGGGGGTTTATTAAGTGACAGTACAATGCACAATCCAAAAGTTAAGCTTGTAAGGAAGGTAATGGTCAAAACAGGATCGAGCATGAAAAAACCCCCACAATGGGCAAACACTAAAGAGTATTAAAAAAATAAAGCGTGGGTCAAATCACATGGAAACCAAATAATGGATAAAAGGTTCTGAAGATACTGAAGAGTTAGAAAGACTTTGCAATGATTGTTAGATTGAGTTTGTTTTATTCATTCATTCGCTTTATTCATTATCCTGGTCAGGGTTGCGGTGGATCTGGAGCCTATTCCAGAACATTGGGCACAAGGTGCACACCATAAATGGTACACCAGTCCACTTCAATGGACCATGTACACAAAAGTTCACACACTCATTCACACCCAAGGAAAATGTAGAACAGCCAATCTACCATGAAAGGAAATTGAAGAAACCCCAAGGAAACATGAGGACATTTGGGAGAACATGCAAAACTCCAGAGTGACAGTAACCCGGGCTCAGGATTAAACCGGGGGACCCTGGAACTGGGAGCCGGCAATGCTACTTCTTGTACTGTGCCACCATGGTTCACTTTTTGGACTGAGTACACAGAGAGCACTCAGATAAGAAGCTAAGAGAGGTTTTTGCTGGCAGGGATATGTGAAGTCCTGGTGTCCTGGATATGTGAAGTCCTGGACCGATGTGACAATTAGGAACTCTGCCTAAAAAACACTAACCCAAGCTCAGACTAAAGGTCGTTCAGGGGACTGTGGAGTTGTGATGTAGCAACGTAAAGCAGATACAGAACAGTTTTCAGTAAAATGAATTCAACCGTCAGGATGATATAGTGTAAGATCATAGAAGTGAATTTAAGACATGAAGTGTCTTATAAATAAAAAAAAATAAAATAAAGAAAAACATTGACTTCAAAGGTGTGTGCAAATGATTGACTGGTACTGTATATTCTTTGAGATCAAACTTTATTGGGATGTGCCATCACTGCTACAACTGTGCTCAGCATAATGAACACAATGTGCATGAAGGGTGGATTTGTAAACCAGCATTTACTTGCATTATGCAACATTTCCAAAAGTGCAATATGAATTGTGACAATATGTCCAGATAAATTTAGGATGAGAAAAGACAGAGGGCTTATTGTGTATATTAAATGGCCAAAAATTCTATCTATCTAAGCGTACATGTTTTGACTTCCCAACCACATTATTATAAAGCCTCAATATTTGAATGAAAAAATGTTATTATTATTTTGAGTTTTTCTTCATTCAGGAGATTCAAAAGTCAGACGAAGGCCAGACATTAGAGGCTAGGAAGAAGCCTTTTTTAGCCTCATTTTTGCTGGCATGTTCTCCTATTCAAGTCGATGAGGTCAAAAATACTTTTTTTTTTCTAAAAAAAAAAAAAAAAGAAAAAAAAAGCACACATTCATCTAACACACCATATTGTCTTTCTCCATTTCATCTCCTGCTATGCTGCTATCCAATATGGCACCTATGTGAAGAGTGAATTTGGCAGAATGTGGGAGTCGCAAGCCTTAGCACCATGCTGGCGAGGTGTGTACTGAGGAAACTGCTCTCTTTGATGTGCTCTCAGCACTCAATCAAGCCAGTGCTTTGCCTTTGATAAGACTGAAAGGGGAAGGACACCAGGTCAAGAAAGGTGAATGATCTGGTGATTAAAGAAGGATGTTAACTCCAACAGAATGCTAGCCACACCTCAGACTGCCCGCTTTGGTCTGAAGAAAAGCTACTTCCCACTGGCCAAGATGGAGGCTGGTGAAGGAATGCCACCTCTGTGCCCCTGTGCTAATGTTTATTACTTTTAGTTCTTGAGTCGCAGAGAGGACAAGCGTATAACAGGCTTCAGACTGACGAGGTTTCACAGCGAGGTCCCTCACGGATCTGGTCCAAATCACAGGAAAATCGCTTAAATGTTTATAGGTCCTGACCACATGCCAGAGATCATGGGAGAACGCTTTCCCATGCGACGGGTTGAATTGATATATACACACGAGGCTTGTATGGTGATATTGGCAGTGGAATTGGCTTTGCTACATTACACCACTTTAAACGGTTTAATCAACCATCGTGGAACTCGCTTGGCCTAATTAGGTGGTGCTAAATACAGAACGAGACAGTCATGAAACTCTTTTGGTGAGTCAATTTAACATAATTTATGAAGACCGGACTCATTTTCGTGTCTGGTTTCAATTAGCGTGACCTTGGAATTTTGACTACCAAACTCTCCGAAAAGTAGCATGTTACACAGCAGTGAAACTTTAGCCGGGTGATTGAAGAAATGAAAGCAAAGTGCAGCGTGAGAGCGGGAACGGAGCTCCAGCAAAGCTATGGACTTTTTTCTGTGTGTTGGTAGGTCTGGGTTGAGTTATACTTGAGAACACAGGTGGATTTGGGGAGAATAAACAATGCGACATGCCAATAAAAGGAACACAAGGAAACTTTGCATCAGTGCATGCAGCCCTGCTTCTAAAGTTCACTAATTTCTTTGGAGAATAGAGCTTGAGAAGTGCATTTGCTTAACCTAAATGAGGTTCATTCATCCATTTAATAACTTGCAAAATAACCCTTCCGAACCCTCGGGCTGAGCGGGAGGAAAAGCTGTTCCTCTGAAGTTGCAAAGAGCCTGAGGGGGAAGGTATTGAGTTGTGTTAAGTTAATAGCATCTTCCCACACTCTCATTTAGAACAAAGAAAGAACCTTAAAGGGTTTTTAGCATGATGACAGATGAAACACAATAAGCTGAATGTATAAAGATATCATTACAGTTCCTGGGTGTTCACAAATTTATACACCATGGTGACTTTGCAACCTGGCATAACTTCAGGCTTGCATTACATTCCCGCGCACGCAGCACCCATCCCTTCCCTCTCAATACAGATCTTCGGTGGCATTCATCAAACGGTCCACCACACCACGTCCTACACTTGAATGATTAGACGAGCTACTGCCTTCTTCCTTGCCTTTTCTCTGCCAAGTTGTGCCGGAGGGGTGTCGTCGTACCTGTTTTAAAATCCATTGCCAATGGAATTACAATAAAAGATTGATTGTGAAGCTGAAGCTGTTTGAGCTGAAACAATTATTCTTCAGTTTGGTAACACCTCTGGAGCTAATAATGTGGGGAAAAAAGACAAACTTGAGTGGGCTGTTTCATCATACATCCAATCAATACCTCATTAGAAATGGGCATTTATAATCTTTCAGATTTACACATATTTATGACCAAATAATGCCAATATATTAAACCTGCAAAATTGTTTGATTGTTTTAAAGTAAGTAAAGTTATACTTTTAAAGGTCCACTATCAAGGATGAACCAACTGAATGCCCATCCCTTACCCCTCCCTTTCAAAGTGTGTATTAGAACAAACATTGGCCATCAGGTTCCAGTAGCATACTATCCATATATATATATATATATATATATCCATATCCATATTTTTCAAAATTTGGGTTCTCAACCTTGTCAGCCAGAACCATCAAACACTGATTCCTCGTTTTTCTTTTTCCTTGTCTTCCTTTCTTCTTCTTCTTCTTTGTTGTCCTTCTGGTGCTTTCTTTCAGATTTAAACTGCCACTTGTAAAAATGCAAAACGCGGAACATGCTCTCTAGAGGTTTGTCCGTTCTGGGCTACTGTAGCGACGCAACATGGCGGCTCCATATAAGTGGACCTACTCCATATGTAGAAATAAAGGGCTCGTTCTAAGCTTACAAAGGCACAATGATTCATAGTTACAGCTGATGAAAACATTCTTATGAATATTATAGTTCATTTCTGAAAACAGATCCCCCTAAATTCTACATAGTGGACCTTTAAGTATATGTATGTAAACACAAAGTGGCTGCAGTCTATCCTGTGTTCACCGAGGGTGTAGATTGTGCATTTCCTAAAAAAATATAAGTATGGCGTGATGTCAATTTCTAGCTCAGTGCTCTCTTCAATCTGATTGGTTTGACGGTGTTGGCTTACTTTCTTTAATAGCACCATGCATAGCATTTTAGTTGTAATGCAAGTCAAAGGTTTTTATTAACGTGTTCATTTAAATAGGATTTTTTAAAATATGTAAACAAATTCTAATAGTAAACAGATACAAACATAATTGTTGATATGGTAAAGCTGTAGAGGTTTTAGAGGAAGGTTTCCATCATAGGAAAGCCGCAAGAACATAGTGTGTTGCATTTTTTTTTTTAACAAGCTGCATTTTTTTTTCTTAAGAGAAAGTGAGGGAATGACTGTCTATAGCTGTTATAATGCAAGTGATTGTAGAAAGTTGTTTCATGGATGTTTCACATCATTAAACATGACTATAAATGGATAAAATGTACATTTATGTTCATTAATAAATACAAAAATGTCAGTGTTGGCAAACTGCTATGGTATAAGAGCAAGAAAACATATCAGGACAGGAAAATAATCGCAGGTAACACACACTTCACACCACCACGTCATTGATTATTTTCTATATTAGCATGTCCAGTCATGTTTTATTCAATACCTAAGTGGCAGCGGCAGTCTGTGAAGGAATGCACTGAACAACACACACACGGCTTTTTTAAATTCAGTCCCTGTTGCTGCAATGAGATGAGGTTTAATGGCTGATATACCACTACCACTGCTCCTCAGTTCACTTTTGTGCTTCACCTTTACGTCAGCTCTTTAACCAGCCCATCTTCCACGCTAATGTATCACACCGATCAAGAATCACTAAGTAGTGTGAGTACCGACATCCATTTACCCATCGTAACCTTGAAATCAAGCCTATAAAAAAGATCAGGTAATCTGCCTCCTAATAAGCCTCTGATTTCCCCCCGAACTGCCATGCTCTTAATCATTAAACACAGGAGTGACACTGATTTCTGATGAAAATTTCCATTTAAGAGCTATAAAAGATGTACGTCTGGACATGGCCCATCGGAAGAAGAGTTTAAAGAATGGACGGTATCAAATGTAGAGCTGTTAAAAGAAGACATGAAAAATAAGACATTTTGATGGTTTCAGAGCACTTGGTGTCTTTGTGAGAAACAGAAAAGCACGAGTTGATCATTCTCAGCGATTCGACATGAACCATCGCTGTCTGCTAAAGCAAATATTTCACCTCTGGACATTTCATTTCTGCCAAACAGTTTGGCATCAAAACTACTCTAGGATTCATTACATATGTGTCTAGGATTCATTACATAGAAACATGACACCTATGTGGCATATCATAATTTCAGCATTGCTCAAAAACCTAGGCAAGGAAACAGCATTTTAGTGTAATATAATTGACATTGAACATACCATTGAAAATGAAAAATCCACAGCTGGCAGGCTATTATCTATATTTTCATGCCCTGAGCAGAAAGTTCAGAAACAAGACTACAGCATGCACAGTGTGGTAAAATGAGCCGTCATGCTTATACCCCAACAGTGACAGTGTTTTTAATAAATATCCGAACTAGCAGAATACTAGAGCAACCCTGAAGGAATCTCATCCAGAACAGGCCTGGTATACTCCCCATCAGACCATTATCATATTTCACTTTCTGAACTCCATCCCATAACCCAGCACCGTTGTCAGAAAAGAAGAGGAAAAAAACAAAGTCAAAAAGGACCTCGAATGACAGAATGAAAGGTGGACGGCCGGTATAATCCCCCGAAGCTGTAAAGGCTGGACTCTGTTCGACTTCAAAAGCACCATAATCAAACCTCATCAATCTTTTTTTTTTTTTGGTGTACTAACAAACTGCAAATTCTGTTTGATCCGAGAGCACTGTAAGTTTATGAAAGGAGAAATGATTATGTGGTGAAACGATTGAAAGTGTGTGAGTAACACTAACACACTAACATAAGACCGTTTGAGCAAAGCCAAAATGTGATTTCAGTTAGGTTTTGATTAGAAAAAATGAGCTGTAAACAATAACTGGGTTGAAATTACCCATTTTAATCAATCATCCATTTAGTGTTGGGGAAAACATACAGACTAGTGAGAGCGCTAAAGCACAAAATATGGATCCTTGAACAACCTGATTATATACAGCTACTATTAACATTTTTTTCTTGTTAACATTATAAAACTTTATTTATAAAATTATAAAACTTTATTACATTTTATATATATATATATATGTATATATATATTATAATGTATAAACTATTATACATTATGAAACTTTATAAAACATAAAAAAAGCAATATGTTTAATAAAATATATAATAAAAAAAACTATAACAAAAATAAATACAAAATAGAAACATTTAACAAAAAAAAGATATAAAAAATGTGTACGTGAAGTGATGGAATTTTTTGGTCGAATATTTCTTCTCCCAAAATATCTTGTAGCAAATCTCAATGTGGAAATCTCACCCCAATTTTCACATCTTCTTCAGTAAACTCACACTGTTACTCTAGCTGTTTTACTAGGAAAACATTTCTGTAACTGGAGTACATGGTGTTGATAATCTAACCACACACACGCACACGCACACACACACTTCCTGTGCATACCTTCTGCTCCACTTTTAATTAGCCGAATGGCATCGTTGACTAGCGCTGGCTCAGGATTTTGCCATCTGCAGTACGGACCAGGAGTCCAGACTAGTGAGCTTTTAATGCGTTCAGCCAAGCAAACACAGTGAGTGTTAGCCATCGTGACAGAGAATGTGTTGGACTTCTGGTTCAGTTTCACCCTGAATGAGCGTGAGCGGTACTTGCTGATGTTCAAACTGAGTGGCAGGAAAGCCTTCATTCTAAGCCACAGATAAATAAAGTAAAAGGAATAAATAAAAGGAAACATCCGCGCTGAAACACATCAAGTATTTGTGATGTGTTTAGTGAGTCTGCTGCTAATTTGCTGCTGCATTTTTATGATATTGTTAAGATAACTGTTAGGTTTCATTGTTAGCTCCTAAAAACAAAAGAGCTCCTTCTGTTCACTGAGAAATCCAATGAAGAAACAAACAACAGACTCAGAGTCCCAGAATGCAATTCAGCAACTGCATGTGACACACTTGAGCCCAGTTGCAGCAGAGATTCAGCTCAGGGACAGGAGTTAGCGATCTATGTGATGAACCCTAGCATGAATCTGTTTGAGCAGAATGTACAGATGAGGAAGTGAGAAAGTTGGACAGACTAAAGGACTAAAGTGCCACTGCATTATTTTCTTTAAATAGGGATGAAGGAAGGACTAATTCCTATTAGCACCCCTATGAACAGGTAGTGCAGTGGTATTATGGGTAGTACAGGAAAACATGAACCAAAGTGGAAAATAGAAAAAAATGATAAAAGAAATTTAAGCCAAGAAATTCATTAGAAAAAAATATTGAAGGCGTTGAAGATTACATTAGTTGTAAAGATTAATATGCAATTCGTTCAGGATGGATTTTTCTTTTGTTTAAGCTGCTTAGACATATGTTTTTTTCCTTTCTATTACAGGTTTTTGTTCTTTATTTCAACTTTCCACACTTCATCAATTCTTTGTTCTTCTTGATGTGTTCGAAGCACTCTTCAATTCCGAGCTTTACAGAAATCCAGATGCGTTAACCGTATTTTGTGAGGATTAAGCCACAACATATAAACCGTTTCTTTTCTTATACATACAAAGTTATGAATCAAGCACTGACTATTTATTTATTTATTTCGGACTTTGCGTAAGGTCACTTTTTAAGCTTTTTCTATCACTGACGCTTCTGTAAATCAAACCCCCATTCCACACGTATACTGTATGTATATCTGTCTCATAGCAAATGTTTAAATTCACTTTAGACTCCATTTCTGCCAAAAAGTAACTGACCCATGATGAAACGCCTTTTCAGGCTCAATTTACTACAATCAAAAATGCCAGTACTTTCTTATTTCTTTGTTCCAACTATACAGTAAGTTAACAGGCATTTGACTACAATTAACATATGGCAACATTTTTGCCGCACAAAATTCCCCCAACACATGGTCCTGTGGTGTGTGTGGCCAGCGGTGCGACAACATTAACGCTGCCACATTAAACACAGACCACCGGGTTTCCTCTCACTGTGGAAGTCGTCAGAGCTGCTGCGGCTACACGCTGATCACACCGATCCACACTCATCATGGCCCCCCACCCAGATCAACCAGAGCAGGGCACACAGCGCACACACTCTCTCACACACACCCAGCCATACACCAGGTTTCTGTCAAAGCTTCATCTTCCTGACAGACATTGATTTTAACATGGCTTTAGCTGACAGACATCCTCCCTCCTTTAAATTAGTGGCTCTGCCTCACCTCATGATTGCTCCCCGAGTATGACTGGCATTATGGCCGGATCCACATGCGAGTGGCTGAGTTTAATTCTCTTTCCCCTGGGAAACCGCTTGTCCACGGTCGCATATGTTTCACAGGGGTTAGCAGCAGGTTCTCACATACAAGTAAACAAGCTCCCGAGCTGCAGATTTAGGAGCAGTGTGTGTAAACCTGTGAGTGTATGCAGTCGTGTAATTCAATACATAAATGTCAATGTAAATGTCTACATTTAAAGGATACTGGTAGATTAATGGTGTGGTAGTGCCCAGCACACTGAAGAATTGTTATTCTTTTCTCACTTTGGAAATGTCTCTCAAAAAATAAGCTAGTAATAAAATATTGGACGAAACTACATTTCCTAGTACTTTGGTCCAAAAACTACAGTAGTAGTACCATTAATAGCAGCAATAATAAAAGAATAGTAGTAGCAGTAATAATAGTAGTAACAATATTACTATTAGTAGTAGAGGTAGTAGTAGTAGTAGTAATAGTGGAACCAGTAGTTACTTCTACACTGTATAAAGAGTAAGAGTAACAGCTTGTGTCCACCACATATATTTTTTGCACTGGCAGCATCTATTTTCTGTACTAATCCTGTGTAGTTCAGCGTTGACAGTGCTCAATGTCCTCAGCACAAAAACGCCCTCGGAATACAGCTTTTGGAACACCGCCGAGCTCGTCACTGTCACTTCTTTCTCGCTGACCAATCAAAATCAAGAAGGAGGTGGGACCTACAATATCAACACTGTTAACAATGGGGGAGGATAAACTGATCCTTCCAGTCACTGACAAACCTCTTATTTATGATCTACCATTGAAGCGTTCCCACATTGAAATCAATGTGATTGCTTTCCATCAATTTATATAGCATTTCTAAATTAAATAGGGATTTGACGTTCACAATGAAGGAATGTGGAAGTGCTAGACATTTTGTGTAACCTAGCAACAATAAGTGCATGAGGAAAGCTCTCTGAAAATGAGGTTGTGGGGGCTGCCAGTGCAAAAAAAACATATCTGGTGGACACAGCTCTAAGAGTAATGATAAGAATAACAATAGTAGTAGTAGTGGTGGTAAGAATATTAGTCAGAGGAGTAATAACAGTTAGAATAACAATAAGCAATAGTAATATTAATAATAGTAACAGTAGTAGTAGTAAGAGTAATAGTAATTGTATGTAACGTAATGGTAGTAAGAATATTAATCAGAGCAGTAATAACAGCAATA
This sequence comes from Notoglanidium maculatum, assembly GCA_030068355.1. Classification (NCBI taxonomy): domain Eukaryota; kingdom Metazoa; phylum Chordata; class Actinopteri; order Siluriformes; family Auchenoglanididae; genus Notoglanidium; species Notoglanidium maculatum. The sequence goes on from JAQQZX010000009.1 coordinate 16,323,968, forward strand.
AGAAAAGCAGAATTAGTAATAGAAATAATTATTAACAGTAATAATAATAGAACGAGCAATCGTGTAGTAATAGTAGTAGTAATAAGAATATAGTCAGAGTAGTAATAACAGTAATAATAGCAATAGTAGTAGTAGTAGTAGTAATAGTAATAATTAGGAGTGCTAGAAGAAGTAATAAAAGTAGTAATAATAGTAGTAAGTGTAATAAAAGTAGTAGTAATAGTAGTATTAGTAATAGAACTAGTCATAGTGTATTAACAGAAGTAATAATGGTTACAATACTAGCAGTAACGGTAATAGTGACAGTAAGTGTAATAATAATAGGGGTACTAAGAGTATTAATCAGAGTAGTAATAACAATAATAAGGATTGCAAAATTTGCAATATTAATAATTAAGTGTAGTAACAGTAATAGAATTAGCAATAGTGCAGTAGTAGTAGTAAGGATATTAGTCAGAGTAGTAATATCAGTAATAATAGGAACAGTAGTGGTATTATTAATAGTAATAATTAGGTGGAGTAATAGTAGCAGTAGAAGAAGTAGTAATAAAAATAAAAGTAGTAACAGTAATAATATTAATTAAAGTAGTAGTAATAATTGTAGCATTAATAAGAGTAATAAAAGTAACAGCAGTAGTAGCAGTAGTAGCAGAAGTAGTAGTAGCAGAAGTAGTAGTAGTAATAGTAGCAGAAGTAGCAGTACCAGTAGCATCTGTAGTAGTAGTAGTAGTAGTAGTAGTAGTAGTAGTAGTAGTAGTAGTAATAGTAGCAGTAGTAGCAGTAGTAGAAGTAGTAGGAGTAGTAGTAGCAGGAGTAGGAGTAGCAGTAGTAGTAGTAGAAGTAGTAGGAGTAGCAGTAGTAGTAGCAGGAGTAGGAGTAGCAGTAGTAGTAGTAGTAGAAGTAGTAGGAGTAGCAGTAGTAGTAGCAG
>JAQQZX010000009.1:16333708-16352481 GCA_030068355.1 Notoglanidium maculatum
TGCCCAGGGTGTACCCTGCCTCTCGCCTGAAGATGCTGGGATTGGCTCCAGCTTCCCCGCGACCCAGACGGATAAAGCGGTATAAATAATGGATGGAAGGATGGATGAATTTTCCAGTTTTAACCAAAAGTGGTAAAATGAAGTTGAATTGATACTGTACAAATATGGTTTAACACTAAAGGAATCAATAGTGTAAGAGAGTTGGCGTCATTGAGACGTGTTGGGGATTTAACTCCTGCAGAGCTATGAAAGCGCGCTCTGGTATTAAACAGAGTTCATTTTTAACTAAGCATAGATTTCTTTTAACTCTGCATCTGAGTTTAACACTTCAGAAGGGGTTAAATTAACACTGCAATGATTAGGACAAAATAAACACCAGCATAGTGTTAAAATGAACTCTCTCGGTTGATTTAACACTACACAATTTGCTGTGCATCTTCCAAATGTTATACACTGGTTTAAAATATTGTAGGAGTGAATGGCAGTAAATCAACTTGGCCATGTTATTTAGGACGTATGCATCAAAAAGTGCTGAGTGCTCAGAGATCCTGAACACAGTTCCCGGTAGAAAAATATGTCTAACACCTCTAAAAAAAATGATATTCCCTCTAAACCTATGATAAGGCAGTGTTTTATAGACATTCACTTGGCAGAAGTAATAAAGCAGGTTCCATAGACATGTGGTTTGGTCATGATGCACAAGCTCACCCTAGCACAGCATTATAGATTGTTAAACATCCTAAAAACTAAACAGATTCTGTCATTATTAGCATCCCTCGCTGCCAAGAGGACACACCTCAGATTGATCCAGGGACAAAGTTTTTAATAAACACATATCTCCTTATGGATTGCACAGAGGCCTGGATGGTAATGGGACTCGTGACCTATGAATTGTGCCGAAGATGGATGAGGTGCTTCAAGGCTTCTGGACGTTTTGTGCTGGCAACAGCAAAGCTCGCATGGAAATCAGAATGATCGATCAGAATTGATACTCCACCTCGAAGCAGAGAGCCATCCGTAACGTGCCACTTTTAATGAGAAAAGTGTAGAGTTCGGAGAAGTTCGGTATGAAGGATGGGCAGAGAGGACAGCGTGAAGGAGCGGCAAAGCTCCCTGGGGAAGATGTTCAGGCAGCAGATGACAGGACAAGGACCCAATATATGGTGGAAGACAAATGACCACCTTGGCCCAAAGATAACGTTATCGCCCAGTGTCCTTTGTGCATATACCCAATACTTGAGCTTGTTCATAAGGAAGAGCAGCAAAATGCTTAAAAAATACCTTTCACATGAAGGACACGATCAAACAGATATGTAATGCAGTTCGTTTATTTATTTTAAATAATGGAGACATTATATTGTGATATTTCAATATCAGGAACGTGAATACAGAGCATGAGTCAATGATCTTTGGGTACATAAATCTAAAGGAGATGCTCAGTAGAAGAAAATAATCTGACTTCAATGACTCCGAACTGATCAAATCACATTTACTCTACTACTGTGACATGATATTTTTACTCATTTTTTCCCCGGACTGCACAGCAAAAACACAAGACATATACTTCAGTAATGCCATGTTCTGGCAATGCATCTTGACATAAATAGCCCGCCTTTTCAGATATGGCGCTGGAGATGTGTCCGGACCCTAAATAATTGATGTCAGGGGGCTTGGAGTTGTAATCATTTTGTCACATCTTAAGTTATTTATGGCTGCTGTTTTACTGGGTACTGTGACAAAGTAAACGGGAGCCAAATTCTTAAAGCTAATGTTCAAACTCTGAGCATTTGAACACTCTGATAAAAGCAATAACTCTCATCAGGTGCATTCTTGCGGCATATGATGATGGATCTGTGCTGCACATAGACGTTTAATGTTTTCATGAAACCAGAAGTGCGACTTGTAAAAACCTCTTCAGCTGTTATCAAGACATTCGATATAAAACCCCCACCTCTGCTAACAGAAAGGTATGTCTGGGGAAATGATTAGGATGTGTTGTTCTGGCAACAGGGAAGCTCTCATAGACATCAGAACTATCGATTTGATGATGATTGAGACGCCATCTCAAACTGATTGCCCAAATTCTTTGTATACTCTGTTGTACTTGCGCAATAATGCACAATTCTGATTCTGATGGAAAGGTGAACCAGTTCCTAAAAATACACCTGGCTCCAGCATCAGGAAAAATGGAAAAGGTGGTACTGGTGGCTCAGTCTTTAAAACTGTGGGCTTTATCCATATAAACAGGTAAAGGTAAACCAAACTGCTATCAAATGTTGTCAAATCTGAAGCCTGAATGTAGGCTGTCTTATGAATTATAATTTTTATTGACAATATGCTGAAGAGCTTCTCAGTTTGCGTATCATCTGCCCGGGATCTTAAATATCAGCCAGCACTGGAGCAGATGGCGGAGACAGAGTCAGGCTGGGTCAACACATACTGCAGCACATTCAGATCTGCACAGGACCTTCTGTTGTGCCTCTGTTAATTGGCTTAATTGGGAAAATGTCTCATCTCCAAAAGTCACTGGTCTAAGACAAAGGGTAAAGAAAAGCTCCGGTCCTGTGTAAACCGGAGCGGCAAAAGGGCAACCACCTTAACATGTCCCTTTAAACAAGGAAGGCCTGGGGTACATGATATGATTTATAGAGCTCCAAACAATGTTTTACCTACTTGAATGTCTCAAAACGTAGCAAAGTATGTCTTCAGGCTGTAAATGTTATTTCTTGGTAATTATTTATTCATAAGCCATTTTTAAAGTTGATGAGTAATTAATACATATTTCATAAAGTCATTGTAGGACAGAAACAGGTACTCATAATTTAAAAAAAAATCATCATAGATATTACTATGAAAAAAAACAAAACAATTGACATTATCCTTCAGTTAATTGAGCTATCTTGGAGGCTTCAACCATTTCTTTTTTAAATGACTGACTCAATTATTCATTCTGTTTCAGCCACTCTAAAGACCTCCGTTTGAGGAGTTCATGTCAATTTTTGTATCAGCATCTCTACCTGAGCAGGTATCTAGGTCTCATGTTTCCCTCCAGAACCAATCACGCTTCATTCTAATGTGTATCTTTTAACAATCATCATTTTCTGATGTTCATCAGACCCCCCAGAGTGTGTCATCCATATTTTAACACTCACTTTACCTCCGTTTTCAAATCCGCTGCCCTTTCACTCTGGTCTTGTAGTGCTCTTCAGAGAGCGCCCGTAATCTCTCAGCAGCCTGTGGATACACACACACAGTTAGCAAATCAGTTGTTCTGGGCTGCTTCGAATAAACACTTGAAAAACCAAGGGCTAACCGCATCTCTGCAGGAATGTCCAGCAGAAAAACAACTCCGCTGTAAAGTGAAGAAAACATTCAAGTTCCTCTTTTGCATATTCTCTGAGGCTACTATGTGAATTGAGACCGGAGAGGAACTTCTCGCCAATAAAGTCAGCAGACGCAACAACGCCGCCACATAACACACATACAGCCACCACAGAGCCCAAGGATGTGACTGGTATTCACATTTGGCACATACAGAAAACAAGCAGCGGCAAGCTTTGATGTCTGCGAAGGAGGAGAGCTACAGTCTCCTCTTAGGCTCTCAGGAAGAGTGATTAAACAGGCTAGTGCCCCTGTCATTTCCTGATCCAATTTCTTCACAGCGTCACACTGCTTAATTCCTATGCCACCCGCTGCTCTGGCACAATTTGATAGCGGCTAGCACTGTGGCTAACAGAGGTCAGTCTCATAAGCGGCAGCAAATCTGCAGCTGGGCTCTCCACAGGCCTGGAGCATTTGCTAAGCCATAATAAATGTTATAGCACATTAAATCACCCTGGAGGTGCACCTACACATTGAGAACCCAAATTATTCAATCAGGAAATTGCAGCACTAAAAGATAAAAAGGAACCCCTGTATTACATTTAGCACCTCTGATACTCCCATAATGCCCTGATGAAAAAGTCGCACATTAATTTACCACGGTTCCATCTCAGATCTGTAAGATATGATGCAAATGCTAGGGGATTATTAAAGTATTAGAGGTGAGTATAAAAAGACTCCACTTGTCGAGGGGTGTGAAGGTAGCAAGCTGACACTGGGGTGGAAGAGTTGAGTTGGGTGACTGGTGTTGAGTTGGGTTACTGGGTTGGATGAGAAGTGTTGGGTTTAGTGATAGGATTAGAGGTGTTGGGTTGGATGAACAGCGTAAGGGTAGTCGCTTGGGCGATTGGTCTGTTGGTTGTGCTGTTTCAGGTGATTGGGATGGACTTGTTGGGTTGGATGACTGTTGTGATGGTATTTGGTTGGGTGATTGATGTGCAGGTCATGGACTGGTTTACATGATCATGGCAGAGGTGCTGAAATGGATGATCGCTACAGAGGTGGCATGTTGGATTGGGTGGAGGTGGTGTGGTTGGATGGGACTGGTGTGAAGGGTGTGGCGATATTAGGTTGGCTGATTGGTGTGGGGGTCACAGACACACACCAGAAGACTGACAGCGACCTAATGTAACTGGCTAATTTGATCAAGATATCATTCGACACGTCCAGATGGAGATCAGTCTGGAGCTGGACATTATGCCTTCTGACATGCTGTGAGCAACTCAGCTGGAACATGGGATGACAAGAATAGTGGATGGAGAGATGTAGGGCTCCAACTCAACCCTTTTTCATACAAGACAGTGCCATACAGCACGGCATGTGTCTGACAGTAGCTGACAGGTAGCGAGGATGTGCCAGATGACTTGTCACATTAAAGCGCAAAGTACTAAATGTGTGAGGGATTTTTTTTCCAGCTAAAGTCATTAAAGTGTACTAAAAAATCCATAACACTTCAAAAAAAAAAGGCTACTTTTGCCTTATACTTTTCAAACCTGGATATAATAAAAACTAAATCACGTTTTCTGAAGTCACTTCAAAGCAAGCATCTGAAGTGCAGTTTCTGAAGTATTCTCTGGTTCAGTGGTGGAGTAATTGCTCCAAATGATGAGGTTAAGCCAATTCAGTTACTTACAAGTAAGTGACGACAGTCTGAACCAGATAAAGTGCAAGTTCTTTAAATAGAAACACTGCAGAGCTGAAAAGGATTTAGCAAGAAAGAAGAACTGACAAGCACGTTTTATTTGGCATACCCAAAATGTTGCATTACAATGAAATCATTCAGTAGAGCACGAAAACCTAAAGCTACAAGTACTGACCTGTTCGGGCGTAAGGTCGCGCTGCTCCTGAGCCAGCATTTCATAACCCACCATAAATTTGCGGACAGTAGCCGAGCGAAGTAGGGGAGGATAGTAATGTGCGTGAAGCTGCCAGTGGCTCATGTCTTCTTCCAGATGGCTCCCTGTTGGTGCTCCTAAAGCACACAGCAAAAGATACATCGCCATGTTTAGGCTTAACACAAAGCTACAGATCTGACACAAAGATCCCTGCTCCAAACAGTTAAGGATTGTTAACAGATGAAATCCGACAGCGATTGGACATGCTGAACAATGCTGGCAGCTTTGTATTTGTTTACGGTGCAGAAAAGACAGCCAGCTGACAATCATGATCGCCAACATGTTGAATCTATCATTGTAGTCTACTGGGAAATGTATTAAGACTGAATTAGCTGGATGTTTGTTACTTTGGCATCTCTGTTGCGAATCAAATGCTAATAGTCTAGATAAAATGCACAGGGACAGATAAAAGCTGACACTTTGAGAGCTTCACTGAGCAATTCAGTCCACTGGGGTCTAGTTAGAGCCCTAATTAACAACACAGCAACTCTAGCAACCGTCTGCAAATGTCTGCATGCCAGCGGCACACAAGGAATGTCTTGTAAGGCTTCACGGTGCATATTAAGGTATAAACTGACCATGAGAACTAGTGGTTTGGCTCCAGTCCCAATATGCTTATCCCCATAATAATAAATGAAAGGCATATCATGCAAGTTAAATATGCTTCATTCTGTCTGCTTCGATAAAATGCTTGTTAACATCCTTCACTGATATGCTTTCTCATTCTCTGTCTCTCTTTCTGACCATGTTAGCTGGCTTCCAGGAGTGTTATTGCATCTAGGGCAGCTGATTTTCCTCCCAGAAACACATATTCACACTCATGCTCTCACTTGTTGCCTAAGATGACTAACATCTCAAGTTTCCTATCTCTTGTGTTGACTTTTCCTGGTTTATATTTGATTCTGCGTGACTTCTGTGCTGTGTGAAGTTATGAGGCGATTGCTGGAGGATGGCCATTTTAATTCATGCCAGAGAAAATAATTCATAGCTTAGCTCCACAGCGGTGCCTACAGTAAATAACGTCTGGAGTTGTAATAGCATTTGGCGTGACAGCCAAGCGTAGCAAATGATCCAGGCATGAGGAGGTGCTGCTCACTACTTACACACGGTAGCCATGACATCACTGCTAATATAATTATGAACAAGGTGCTAATTTAGTCATACAGAGAGGTCGTGGAGCGCAAAACAACCCTGGCTCACGGTCTCTTATGGACTATAATTATCAAATACTGTGTTGATGAAGAATCATGCTTGTGACTTAATGCATTGAGCTCAAGATTCTCAGGGGCAATTACAAATGCATATAAAAAGCAACTCAACGAACCTAATAAATCATAATGCACAGTGAAATTTCATATGCTCAAATGTCTTCTGCGGAATTAAAAACATAATAATTATATAGCACCAATACTGTTTATATCACTATACTCAATTAACTCAATAACACTAAAACAATATGCTTATGTTAAAAATGCATTATGGAGACAAAAATGGCTATTCAGGAAGCATTTGACCGTTTAAATTTTACACTAATTGGTGTCCTTTAAATGGACCAAGGTCCAGCATGTGAGCTGAAGCTTAATTAACCTCATACTTCCACACAGAGCACTTCATTTTCAGGGTGTGTTTTTTTGCCAGTACATAGATATTGGTAGATATGTGGGTGTGTGTATGTTTGTTAATGTTTGTATGCATTCTGTGTATCTACCAGGTTGTAATATTCAGTACTGTGCACAGTTTTAGCTTCTGGAACATGTATATATGTAGTGTAACATGGGGGAAAAAAAGCAAGCAGTCAAAGATAAAATGATGCTAAATTATGTAAGTGTAAAAAGTGCAATGTAAACAATTATGCAAGTGTGTATGTATATGTACATCACTTCGCCAGTTTGTAAAAGGAGTACTGGTTTATATATATATATATATATATATAAGCTTTTAGACATTAATTTAATTAATACAGAGAACTTTGATGAACAAATTCATCCCTGTTATAGACATTGAGGTCGATGTTCACAAATGTAATCAACACAATTTCTGTAATATTATGCGACGTTCTGAAATTCCGGACAAGGAGGCGTCTGTATATGCTTGCCAGGTAAGCTGCCTGTCAGTTCAGAAAGCTCCACTTCTTGCACTAGTATTGAGCAGTTCTAGCCTAGACAGTGCACGTGCATGTGTTTTCTGTCATGGCTTTGGATTTGTTTGGAATTTGAATTGCAAAACGGTTAATTTCATCTGTCTTCACAAAACAAATCATACAAAATTGGCATACCCATATTATTATTGTTGAAATTCCCATGTATTAGTTACACTACTATTAGTGTTATTAGTAATACTAGTATTAGAATTTCACACTATTACTACTATTAATCACTGTCTGTTAACATACACCAGTCACGAACCATCAAGCAGTGGTGGAGGCCATAAACATGCCTTATACCTACATTATATAACCAAAAGGTATGTGAACACTTGACTAACACACCCGTATGTGCTTGTTGAACATCCCATTCCATAACTGTAGACATTAGTATGGAATTTGTTCCCTCTTTACTGTTAACGTCCAGGCTTTCCTCTAGATTTCATGGCTGTGTGGATTTGTGCCCACTCAGCCACAAGACCATTAGGGAGCTCAGGACTGTTGTTGGGCAAAAAGGGCTCTGTGCAGGCCTTCAAAACTTCAAAACTGGACCACGCTTTGTGTACATGGGCAGTGTCATGCTTGAACACATTTGGCTCTCTTAGTTGCAGTGAAGGGAACTCTTAATGCTGCAGAATTAACTTTATAGTAAACTTTATGGCAATAGTCTGGGGAAGAACCGCATATGGCTGTGATGGTCAGGTATTTTACTAAGATGCTTGTATTTATTGACACACTGCTTCAGGCTAAACTGAATCATTGACATGTTTAATGTCTCATTATTCTCATCTTTACTGGCCTCAGACATTTGGAGCAGAATGACAAATAAAAGTAAAATTCTGAGCATTAAAAAGATCCTCATTACCTATCTCTAATTTGTGGTGTGAACTTTGGATAATTCGTCAAGTGTTGGTCTGCCTGCAGCATTATTTACTGTTCATTCTGTTTCCTGACTAAGCAAATGAATTCGCAAAATTGGTCTCCATGCTGCATTATTCCAAATGAAACACATTTCATTACTTGAGGAAAGAGTGGAGCTGGGATTTGTTATATAATCTGAACCGCAGATTGTGTGATTCATATTAGTCCCGCAAGTGAGTCTAAATAGTTTGGGGCCAGAGAATGTGAAAACATGGTCAAGATGCTGCGGCATCCAGAATTGACTTAATAAAGATTGCTCACTCATATTTTCTTCTCCTTCTACTTTTTTTTTCCATGTTCATGTTTTAATTTGTAACGCACACTCCTGTAGACAAAAGCCTTATTGGGATGGATGACAAATCTCATGAAGGTTAACGCAATTTTGAAAGCATAGACAGAAATTCACACCTATACTTGCGCAGGTCTGGATGTCACTCCTGAGAAGAAGTCATACATAGGATTTATGGGAAGGTGACATTGGTTGAAGTTGCTCATTAGCTACAAATGTGATACTCGCACAACAGTGGTGGGAGCTAATTAGCTCCTTCCCTCTATAGCGCATCAGGCTGCCTTTGCTGTACTGAAGACAAAAAAAGCAACAAAGAAAACTTTTTTTTTTCCCTCAAATTAATGAGCTCTATTGAAATAGAAAAACAAGGTCTTTTTCACAAGAAGCGACATGTAATGACATCCATTATTAATTGCGACTCCCATGGCCCTCGATCCCTGAATGAAACTATCTTTCCGTAGACCAATTAGCACGCTGGGAAATGGAAGGTAATTGTTGGGCGTAACAAAAAAAGTGGATGATATGAAGAGGCTGTGAGGACAAAGGGCATAGTGTCTAATGTGAAGAACGAGTCTTGGAAGGGCAGAGGAAAGGAATTGACGTATATGACACGTAAAGAAACCTGAAGCCTGGAGAACAATGGTGTCAGAGAAAGGAAGGGAAGTCTTTTGTGAATGACGTAAAAGTAGCTCTCTAATTTTCTGTGATAAGAAGCACTTCTTGGGTGTCCTTACTGACTACGGGAAACTTTCAAAAGAATGACTATTTCTATTTTCTTCCCTTCTCAAAGCCAACCTGGACATCAATACAAACCGAAAAGAGTGATAACCACATGCTGAACTCCAACTGACGGGTCCTGTGCTGAACTGAACACCCGGTATATGCTGTTTTCAAGACGAAGGAACGACTGAAGCTAGCTGAAGGAAGCCAGGCAAGAAATGAGACCAAACACACCTGGACAGAATGTCACGGCTGAGAACAACAGAGCTATAGAGTGAGTGAGTGAGTGAGTGAGTTTGGCAGCAGAAAAGCAGAGCTCCCCACCGCATTGCCTGTCTGCAGATGTATAAATGAAAGCAAATAAGACAAATAAATTGACTGCTTTTCATGCCTTTAAGGCAAGCAGCAATCCCGGCTTCTCCTTATTAGTCTTCCACTGGAGGTCAATTACCCGGACACGTTGAGAAAATAACTTCTGTTTTAACTTTCCTGACTGTGGCCTGGCTTTGTAAACACAGGCCTAATGAAAATAATTCATGCCCACCTTGATCCAAGGCTCTAAACCCCCTGTGTCGTTCCCAAGGCTGGTAAAAACACCCATGGCTGGAGTAAGCTATAGTAGATCTTGCAGGATAGCTTGGCCTCACTCACAATCCTTACTACGCATAAAATGGGCTTATAGCACTATTTCCTCTGAATTACAATCAGCCAAACAGATAGTGTTGTTTTCACAAAAAATTCACAAATTCGATTCACAAAGATGTGTAATGATGTTCCGAATGGGACTGGAATCATCCGGAAGCAATGTTAAGCCACTATTTGTTTCAGGTAATATGCACATTTATATGATAAGTACTGAGCTCTGTACTGAACATACTGAATAGGTTTGGTTGTATAGTGTACATTTTATGCTTATTATGGAATATATGGAAGAGAATCTGTGGTTACTTAGAAGCTACAGTGCAAACATCCTCATTAGAAGTTGTAGTCCATTTATTAATTTTATATATAATGGTATAATTTAGATTTTAAGCAATGGACTGCAATTAATGGAATAACTCATACTCAAAGGCTGGTTGGGTAAAACTTATATTTATTGATGGATAATATAATTTATTATCAAACACATCTCGAATTATACTTGTGGAATTAATGGTGCAATATTTAGTCTTATTATTACAAAGATATGCTAATATATGCAGAACGTGATGGAAATTATTTTAACATCATCAATGCCAGTGTATTATATGCTGGCAAAAACCCACGATGGACTCCTTGATTGTTTTTGCATGCTGCTTTTATCACCATTGCTTTTGACGTTTCCCAAGGCTTCTTTGCGCTGCTCCATCACAGTCCTCATAATGCAAACATGGCAAAACAACTTGGTGAGTGCCCAATGCCAATAGGTATGTATACACTTCTGCCAAAAAATTAATGAAGAAATAAAACTTGGAAATGCCTTTTCAAAATAGAAAAATGTGGCACTAACTAAGAGGATGAAGCTTGGTGCCAAGTTAGCTACATTCCTCCTGGAAACAATCAGTATAAAGTTAATTATTTGGATGCTCCCTGGGCTGCTTTTTGTACACTTAAGGCCTCAGCACGCTTCATGCGTAGACAACTTTTGGCTGGTTTCCGCTAACAATTTGACATAATTGTGGAGCAAACAGGTGCATTCTGAGATGAAGGACTTTGAGGAGCGGCAATTTTCTTCCTTTAGTCATGGAAATTGTTCTGAAATTTCAACAGTGCCCCCTGCAGTACTGGAACCCTTGTCAATGATGGCCTTAGAGTATGCAAACTTGTGAGATTTTGAAAATTGGCTTCGTTTTACGCAAAACATTTTGCAATGACACTGACTCCTTTGGTTGAGCACAAGCTTTGTGAGACTAATCACACACAAACTATTTACCTGCGACCAAAAAAAAACAAAAAAACAAAAAAAAAAGCAACCAAACAGTTGCAATGCTATCCTACTTCACCTTGTAATGCCAATTTTACCCACTGCTGCCTTAACCATAAAATATATGCTTTGGCTTCTCCCAACCTGCTGTGCAACCTTGTCTTGCAAAACATAGCTCTGTTTATCCATATCACCCACCTCACATGTTAAACAGCCTTTACTAGACTGCACTCCAAGTCCAAATCAACACCCTACAGTTAAGGGCACCATGGAGAATTTCCAATGAGCTGCACAGAGCATGAAGGAGAGAACCATTAAATATTAGACTGTGTGCTAATCTGACCACACATCTGGTTTGTGTACAGTAACACATCAAGATGGAACCCTGGAAATTTGGCTTAATATAATTCACATTGTGGCAGGAAGTGTTTTTGTGGGGAGAGTCTGGAACTTATTTATATATTAATTTTGACATGTTCGTGTTAAGAAAAACACATAGGAAGTCATTTTAAAAACACCCTTGGAGACAAACAGGATGTTGCAAGCAGCTGAGAGAAGCGGCAGAGAATTTTCCCCCCACCGTTTCTTGGCTTGCTTGCACAGCAAAGTACAAAGCGGAAAGCAAGACATAAGGGAATGTTTGGTCAGGGCTGAAATTCTCCACCACACTGCACTTCAGCCTAAGCATACATGAGGTTTTTTAAAAATTAAAGGCCCCGGTAATTGACCCCAAACAGAGCAACCTGTCTGCAATGGAGCCTTAAATGGATCTGAGGTGGAATAAGCTTAATAGCTGTGTAAGGCTAATTTCGTATGCCTGACCGCCTATTTAAATAAGCCTGACTAAGGCCCATTATAGATGTCAGCATCACATTTACAGAGATAATTCATCTGCCAGAGATGAAATGGCCTGTGGCTCTAAATGACTGAGGGCTATGGTGGGTAAAAGATGTGACCCTCCATTGGAAAAGGAGACTCATATGGAAATACGCTGGTATGAAAAAATTGCTTCACATGATTGGGGTGTTCAAGTCTAATCAAGTGCAAATAATGGCCTGAGATTACACTTACACTGGCTGTTTAAAACTGCTGTGCAAAAAGGATGCAATTTGAAAAAGGTACTTTCACATCTACTGTATCTGACAACCTACAGATCAGCCATACCACAGCTTCTTCAACTGTATCTGTTTCCGTATCAATGCCACTTTTTTGACTGAAGCTCCTTAACATACACACAGGATCAACAACAACTTGGAAGATCAGTGGCTCCATTAAGCTGTAGAGAGAATTTTGTTGGCATGGTTTGGCTCCACTTGTTCCCTTAGAGGAAAGAGTCACCACAAACAAGGTCTTCTGCCTGAACAACTTTCTCCAATGCACTTATATCCTAATGGGAGAAGTTTCTTTCAAGATGACCTCGCCCAAATCCACAAGGCATGAGGGCTCACTGATTGGTTTGATGAGGATGAAAATGATCATATGTTATGCATTTCACAGTCACTAGTTCACATCCCATTTAAGCACCACTGGGAGATTCTGGAGCGAGGTGTTCAGTGCCGTGGCTGGGGCAGCTTAGCAGTTCAAATGTTGGACTACCAATCAGAAGATCAGGAGTTCGAATCCTAGCACCGCCAAGCTTCCGATGCTGGGCCCTTGAGCAAGGCCCTTGACTGCTCCAGTCGCTCTGAATAAGGGCATCTGCCAAATGCATAAATGCAGTATAAGCATGTTCTCTACCACCATCATCAACACACCAACTGAGGGAACGTCTTTTGGAACGATGTTGACGATCCCTCCAGTACAGTTCTTCACACTTTGGAGACTTGATGGCAAACTGTTCTAGCAGCTTGTTGTGATGCAACATGTTTATTAACCAACTTTCAATAGATCTTTCCTTTGTCATCAGTACCTCGTCACCTCATCATCTATAGTGCCCAATAATAGTGGATTATGAAGTTAAGGGTTAGAAGTACAGTGCATAATGTGTAACTGCGCCTGGGACCACTTACTAAGTGCACTCTGCATAATATACAAATTGTGGTTTAAAAGCTGTTGTGAAATAGTGGAAATGGTCAACCACAGAGCTGTGAAAGAGCTCGGGATTAAAGAGGAAATCCGAGTTCAGTAACAAAGATAAATATATTAAATTAAATTAAATTCCAATTGAATGATAACTTTTTGCGGGCAAAAAAAGTGTGTAGGACATTATTATGTCGCATAGGACATTAGATTCCCCATTTGAATGAATATAAAATTTGAAAAAAATTACACCAGTTCTGTGTGAAAATGGCTCCAAGCAACACGCATAGCACTAATTAGCACATGCTAATTGCCCAAACTTTAGTTCATCGAATAGAATATAGCGTAATCATCAACACTTCCTGTTTTCCCTTCAACTAACCACCTTTTATACAATCTCACTATGAATAAGTGGACTTTGTATGTTGATGCTTGCATGGCAAATACACTGCATGCTTAGGCTTGTTGTACACCAGTTTCTTATGAAACACTCACATTTTTTCATGGCAACGTGGCCCAATTTCTGTAAATCAAGCCGTAGGCATGTAATTTCAATATGCTGTATACACATAATGCATTCATAAGAATATATCTTCTGTTTTTGTGCCTCTATGAATTTTATATTAAGTATTTCTACTGAAAGCTACACTCCGAACATGTTTATGCAGATATAGAATAACTAATCAAATGTGACAATCCCATCATTTAAAAATCATCGCTTAAATTCATTATATTGGAGTTACTGGGTTGCCATATAATTTAAAATGTGTTGTTAAAAGAAACCACACCACCGATCACACCAAGCCAACACTTCCACAATTTATACGTCTACAACGAACAGGGACAAATTGAAAAATTTGGTCCAAAGTTCTCTTTGGCAGCTATACTCTGCTGCGAGCTTCCAACAAATAGCCTCATATCCAGAAATTATCTGTGACCTTTTGTGTTGTCCACATGGGCAGAAAAGAGTGTGCTGTGGTCGTGGCTCTGTAGTGGAATGTTTTCTTCGATGGATAACGTGGTAGCAAGTGAAGCAAAACTATCAGTGAGGTTACTGTGTGAATGCAGACAAAATAAAGGTCTTCTCCATCTCTCTCCATTACATTGAAGGTTATCTGTGGCACAGGCCTGTCTGTTATCTGTCAATTCCAAGCACTGGCTTTTTCCCCCCTCCCAAATCTGTCACCCTAGACAGCTGAGCACATTTGTTTTTTGGCTTTTGTTAGGCCCTGTTTCTCATTGTATTACCTACTAATGTGATAATATTATCTATGCTTTATTCATTATGATGTCATAATGTCATGCTTTGCTAACATTTCAATTTCTGTGGTTTGAACAAAAAGCAAATAAATAGAAAGGCATACTTGTTCAATTGAACATATACTTCCAGATAATGACATGATGGTTAGGATGATACAGTTGTCATCATGGATTTGGCGTTAAACAGTAAAGACAAAACAAAAAGCTTTTTTTATAATATTTGTCAAAATAATTTCAGGTTGATGGCTGACCTTGATCTATAAACATTCATTCACTACTCTTCTATCCAATTTATCCTCGTCTGGTGGATCCAAAACCCATCCTGGGTCATTCATGTTCCTTAGTTTGACATGTGCCCTTGTTTTGTTTTTGTTTTTTTGGTCATGTCATTGGTCTGGTACCCATTGTATTCACCTGTTTCCTGTTAGCGCTTTTATGTTTCAGATTAGGTTGTCTATCCCTGTGTACCCTGCTGTTTTTGTGTTTTGTCACAAAGTCTTACCACGCAATTTTGTACTGGTAAGTTCTGAACCTTGTTTTCTTGTTTCCGTGTCCAGTTTTTCGACTTCATACCAGTTTTTGGCTTTGATTATGGGTTATCCAAATTTACTGTTTTGTTTTTGGTCCCGTCATTGGTCTGGTACCCATTGTGTTCACCTGTTTCCTGTTAGCCCTTTAATTTTTCAAATTAGTTTGCCTATCCCTATATACCCTGTTGTCTTTGTGTTTCGTCGCAAAGCCTTGGTAAGTTCTGAACCTTGTTTTCTTGTTTAAATGTGCAGTTCGTCTAACTTTCCACTTTTTGACTTTGATTATGGATTATCCAAGTTTACTGTTGCCTACTTCTTTGACAAACTTCATGTCCTGCCTTATCCAACTACCCATTACAATGCCAGTCCAATAGCCAATCCACCTACTGGCATGTTAGTGGAAGGAGGAAGGAAGCCAGAGAACATGGAGGAACCCATTGCGGACACCGGGAGAACACGTGAAACTCTACACAGACAGTAACCTGAGCTCAGGATCGACCCAGGAACCATTGAGCTGTGAAACGGCAATGCTACCTGCTGTACTACCAATACTACATACAGTGTGTTTTAATTACATTTTTATTGTATGTGTCATTTGTATGGAAAATTAATTATAATTATAGTTAAAGTAGCATCATTAATCCTGTTAAAGCCTTCCATCATCCAGCTGTTTCTAAATCAGCTTCAGCGGAGTGGATCATGTTTACTTATGTCTTTTGTGTCTCTATGGGCTCTGTTTTCATAGAGACATATATATTTTTGGCTAATATATACAGGCAGTTTTTTTCCTGTTTTTTCCCCCATTTTCTCACAGTTGCTATTTTCTTGGACAGAAATGCATGTGTCTGTGCTCCTGTGAGTGGAATTGCACAACAAAGGGTATTTTCATTAAAAAAAAAATCATAACTTGTTTCTTATAATCTGGTTTGGTGGATGTACAACATTTATGTCACCCCACTTCAATATTAATAACTAATAAATACAACTCAAAAAGAACCACTCAGCTGTGAATCAGCTGATGCATCATTATGCACAGAACATCAAAACGTCTTCAGCGATCAAGTAATTGAGGGTTCTTCGTTTCATAAGGGGTTTCACTAAGAACAATAATTTGCAGGAAAAGTTTAACGTTTTTTTTCCCTATTCTCATTTTCCCAATGACACCATCATGTGCTTTATTTAATGTCACTCCACTATAAAAGCAGCTCTGACAGTAGCTCCAGCTTGTGTTAAAATAATAGACTCATATTAATATTAATTTCTATAGTAGCAGCTAGTTTACCGGGAACTGTAAGGCAAATGTTTGAGAAAATCGATGTTAATATTAAATAAAAAATTAAATCAGGAGACTTCAACTTATATTGAAGGAGTCTCCAGTGTCAGTGCTAACAGTTTTCCACCATGGGAAAGTCCACAGGGCTTAGGGCTGCACAAGCTGCATGAGGTTTGTCTTATTATCGTCAAGACAGAGTTTACAACTGGTCTAGCCTAAGTGATACCAGGAAAACTGGTTTCACAACATTAAATGCAACTATAAACTCAAAAAGCATTACATTCTTTAATACTTAAAGATCCGCTATGTAGGATTTAGCGGGCTCTATTAGCAGAAATGGAGTAAAGTATTCAGAAGTATGTTTTCATTAGTGCACATCACCTTTAACTGTGAATCGCTGTGAGTTTCGCAAGCTTAGAATGAGCCCTTTGTACATACATAGGGCGCGGGTCCTCTTCCACGGAACCAACATGTTCACAACAGTAGCACAGAACAGACAAAAAATGAAAAAAGGAGGATTACACTTATTATTTAGCATGAAAGAAGCAAGGGAGTGTGAATGTAAGTCCTGGGAAGGAAGCTACAGTCAGCTGACAGCCACCATACATTCTAATACACACCTGGAAAGGGAGGGGCAATTCGGTCAGGTGCAATCAGCTCAATCCTACATAGTGAACCTTTAATAATTGTGATCATTGGCAAATTGCTGGGTTAAAATAGGAACAAATCTATTTGGAATGTGCCGTTTTTGGAAAATAATCTTTATGGTACAACAGGTCTTGTTTAACTGACTAGCATCACACCACTGTTGATGATTATTCAGCATTTCCTGTCATATTATATTCCTTACTTATTGCAATCTTGAAAATAAGGGTCTGTCTCTTTCCTTTTTATAACTTTGCACCATTCTAATCGAGGGCTCGCTCTCAATTTGGTTCATAAATTTATATAACTGAAATGGTAGATGCATCTTGGGATGTAACTAGATGCAAGATTTTTTTTTTGTGTGTAAAGAAAACAAAAGTAGGGTGAATCTGATAATGGTATTAGAAAGAAGGGCAGCAGTTGACCTTGGACTGAGAGGGCAGATGGAGGCGGATGTAATACATTGGAGACTTTGAAAGACTTTGCGAGGGTTATTATTTGAACGTTGTTTGGAAAGCGCTGTGAGGAAAGGTTAGAACAGAGGAGAGGGCAGTGTGTATCAAAAGCTGTACACTGTACAACTGGTTTGTTTGCTCAATGGAAAATGGGTTATGGGAAATAACTTTCATGATTCGACTGAGATACCGTTTCATAATTTACATGCAATGTGCTCTAAAATATAAACATATAAAAAAAGCTAACTGGCATGACTTAAGTCAGTCAATTTTACAGCTTTGTATAAACACGGCTAGTAGAGCACCTGGAATCCATTTGAATTTTAATATTGTTTTTGTAATAATGGGTTTATGAAGCTATAATAGAGTGGAGATTTCGATCACACACTGATGCATAAAGTTTGTGCGCAGCAGGATACAGAAAGCTGAGCAGGATGTGGCAATCCTTAACAAAGATTCTTAACTCTGCTGGTGTATGACGTATTTCATATAGAGTATACGTTTACACCAACCATATTGTTCATGACAGCATTGTACTAAAGCCACAGAGGATTTATTTATATTAGAATCAAGATTTGAAAAAGAGCTGCCATTTTAATCATAAGCCATCCGAACCAGTATAAATCCAATAACCCTATAACAAGAACAAGAACTGCTTGGAGATTAGATCAACCAATCACTGGCTGTTGTGTATTTGACACAATTACAGTTATCACATGGAAATGGTGCCGATTTCACATGGTGATGACCACGCTTGTACATCTCTGCTGAAAAAAAAACAAAAACAAAAAAAAACAGTACAAGTAAGATTCTACAGGACCCCAGATGTCTGCATCATAGATGGTCAGAAACTGGACAGACAGAACTAGGGTCAGAAACAGGGATAACAAACTGGATAATAAGCAGGGCTTGGCAAGGTCAGACACTAACAGTGAGTGGTTGCAACCTGTGTGAGTGTGCAGAGTCCCCTTATATTCTCTGATGTCTATGAGTAATGGAATGAAGCAACAAATACTAACCCTTTGTCAGTCCTATGTCCATTTTTATTTTATAGTATAATATCAGACTCCTAGACTCTCTCACTTTGGTTTGTTTACAGTATCAGTTACACTTACTCTCTCCTGATTGGTTGCCAGCTCTTGTCCACGCAATGTAATTTGACTTCTTTTATGCTTAAAGTTGGGGCATTATGACATTTGATGTATATAATACCCCCTTCCCTCTGACACTGAAAGCCATTTATTTACTGCTATGATGTCTTTTGGTGGCACGGTGGTGTGGTGGTTAGCACTGTCGCCTCACAGCAAGAAGGTCCTGGGTTCGATCCCCGGGTCACCCA
>JAQQZX010000009.1:16366474-16396354 GCA_030068355.1 Notoglanidium maculatum
AAGATGCTGGGATTGGCTCCAGCTTCCCCGCGACCCAGATGGATAAAGCGGTATAGATGATGGATGGATGGATGGATAAATAAAAACAAACTCAGGTGCTACTAACCTAAAATTATTTATCACTTACCACAAGCCTCACACTTATCACTAACCACAATGAGCCTGTAACTCATTTGGATTTTTTTGCATTAGGATTTTCTTCAATCAATAAATCAATCGATGATTAAATATGTGCTAAGAACTCCAAGAGAGTTCTGATTTGTCTAAATGCTTTCAGACATGCATCTCTATGCATCGTTGTTAGCAGAGGAGTTGTAGATGAAGAGTAGGAAGGAAGAGGATTACGGTGCAGGTTATTATTCTTAGCGTAACTGTTGTTCCTGCTGCTTTCAGGTCATCCTGCAACTCTTTCTGAGTGACTGCTGGTTTCTGTCTTACACTTCTCATCTGAGTGCGGATTGTAAAATCTTGAATGGTGCACCTGTCCAAGGATGATTAGTTGTGGCTTCTTGAACTTTCCACCTGTATAATAGCAAACAACTGACAGGGATGCTGAAAGTAATTTTTCAGCCGAGTGTTGCTTAATAATGTTGTCGCTGAGAAGTTTAGGAAGCTCCTTCACCTTCATACGATTGCAGAAGATCTTTGCAATCAAAAACTTTTTCATGCTTATGAATATGATCAGGTATTACATCACTGTTTTATCATACATCTTGTAATTTAAGCATACAGTAGTGTGGCACAGTGGTGCAGTGGTTAGCACTGTCGCCTCACAGGAAAAAGGCTTCCTCAGGGTGCTCCGGTTTCCTCCCACAGTCCAACGACATGCAGGTTAGGTCAACTGGTTACTCTAAATTGCCCACACTAACATATTTCATCATATTTTAAGTACACAAATTTGTTAGTATATTTACAGCATAGGTGAGACAATATTTAGTATATAGTTGAATTTATATTAAACTAAATGGACAATGAACAACACAAGTTCATCTTTATTAGAAAATAATCCAAAAACTATATCGTTTTGCAATTTGCAAATATGAAAATATAAAAAAACCCTAATATTTAGTGGAGTCGTATCTTAGCCTCTGTTAATAAAGGCAAATTATTTAGTGTATAAAATCAACAGTGAAGATGACTGACAGCTTCAGAATCATGACAGGTCTAGCTACACGCAAAAGCCATAATTCTTCTCAGCCATAAGGTCTCGTGTCACAACACATGTTCATGTAAATATGAATGATTTCTGTTTGTATGTGTATCATGTCAGGCTAAGCTGCAGAATTCAACAGACTGCTATCTATTCCAGAGAGGACTCCATAGAGAGATCTCCAGTGCAATGACTTGCACAATCAAGAAAAACAGACAAGATTGTTCAGACAGATGTGTGTTTCTCTCTCTCTCTCTCTCTCTCTCACACACACACACACACACAAACATCTATTAGCAATATGGTTCATGAATAATGCAGGAACTAAACGTAGCGTTTTGCATCATCGGGACAAAAATATTCCCGATTGACACTTCACAGCTCTTAATCGTTGCCTGCAACATGTTGACAGATTTTTCTGGGGTTTTTCTTACCTATGGGAGTGTCATTTTAAATGCGGTACAGAAGCAGCAGTATATATGTCACCTTGGTATTGAAACGCCACTCAACATGCCACTGGATGTCCCACACGGGAAGGAGGAACGTATTTATCCTTCATCCATTTTACATTCTCTTGTGAAACAAGTCAGATAATCACACGTGGCATTCCGGGATCCATATTATTTACCATATAGTGCACTATTTAGTGGTGATGAAGTGTGTAGCATCGGTACCTCACAGATCTAGAGTCTGCTCAGGTCAGGGTACTGTTTGTGTAGAGTTTCAGATGTTCTCCTCTGGGTTTGTAAGGTTTCCTCCCTTCTCAAAACTATATTCCGATAGGCAGATTAACAACTCAAAATTTCCCCCTAAGTGTGAATGAATAAATAAATGAATAAATGAACGGGGTATTTAGAGTGCAGCCATTTTGTAGTGTTGTTCAAATTCTCAATGCAGAAATTATATTCCCTGTATAGCGCATTATATTATTACCCGAAGTAAACACTGCATAGCAATTTCTGTATAAATATATGTAAGAAAAATACTTTTTTAACACCCACTAATGCCAACAGATACATGTTAGTAGTTTATTCCATAGAGAAAATCAGTTTCAATAGTTCCATATCTCTGCACTTTCAGGTTCAATAGGTTATATGTAATATTTGGAGAGTTTATGTTATGATATTGTGTTCATAGTGTTTCAGTTCAGACCAGTGTCTCCCTCACTACCATTCTATAAAGAACAGTCTAAATAGTAAATAGTGGATGAATGAATCAGGAAGGATTTCAGACACAGCGCTGCCCTTTTATCCTCCTATCTCATAACTGACATATTGAACACAT
Source organism: Notoglanidium maculatum (assembly GCA_030068355.1). Lineage (NCBI taxonomy): Eukaryota > Metazoa > Chordata > Actinopteri > Siluriformes > Auchenoglanididae > Notoglanidium > Notoglanidium maculatum. The sequence goes on from JAQQZX010000009.1 coordinate 16,368,909, forward strand.
CTCTTACCATGCCAGCCCATTGAGTAGGGGAAGGAGACCTCAAAGAGGTTGTCGTATTTTGTCAGAAGCATTTTCATTATGCATGCAAGACCTGTGGTGAGAGAGAGAGAGAGAGAGAGAGAGAGAGAGAGAGAGAGAGAGAGGCAGAGATAAAACACTCAAACTACCCAGCCTTGACTCCAAATAATCTCCAGTATTGAAAGCATTATGGTGATTTAAAACCTGAATAAAATTTGAAAAGAAGTTTATATGACCTTTTTCCAAATATTTTAAAAGTAAACACTTCAATGTGTTTTGATCAGCAAAAAATATATTATGTGCCACATCTGGCTCCTGCACAAGAGCTCTTTTTGGATCTAGTGTTCAAGTTGCACTATGTAGGATTTAGGGGGTTCTATTGACAGAAACGGAATATAGTATTCATAAGTATGTTTTCATTAGTGTATAATTATCTGTATCTGTAAATCATTGCGTTTTTGTAAACTTCGAATGAGTCCTTTATTTCTACATGGGGCACGGGTTCTCTTCAATAGAGCCGCCATGTTGCGCCGCTAAAGTTGAACAGAACGGACAAACGTCTAGAGAGCGCTTTCCGCGTTTCGGATTTTTACAAGTGGCCGCATGAATAAGGAAGGAATCACCGGAAGGACAACGAAGAAGAAGAAAGGAAGGCAAAAAAGATGAAAGAAGTAATGAAGGAATCAGTGTTTGCTGGTGCTGGATAACAAGTTTGAGAACCCAAATTTTGAAAAATGAAGGATCATATTTATTATTTAGCACAGAAATAGCAAGGGAGTGTGAATGTAAGTATATGGAAGTATGCTATGGGCACCTGATGGCCACCGTACGTTCTAATGCACACTTGGGAAGGGAAGGGTAAGGGAGGGGCATGCAGGTGTGTGTGATACATAGTGGGATTATACAACATTTATACCACAGCGCTGTTGAATTTTCAAATCTGATTGTTCAGAAGGTGTTGATTAATATTCTATCACAGCGGCTCTAACAGTAGTTCAGGGTGTAAGGCAAATTACAGGTTTAAATTATTGTGCTCATTGCAATACGTTATCATTTCTATTGTAACACCACAGGCGTTTAGCCTTCATAACAGCTATAAAATTAAGTTTTCAGACACGGGAAAGTCTTCGGGATGGAAAACTTTGCCGTTTCTTAGTCAAATAGACCACCCATGGGTTTTATTTATTTATTTTTTTTGCCTTATTAACTTCATGAAAGTGAGAAGCTGCAAAAGGAATGACCGTTTATGACTGTAGAATGCAAGTGACAACACAAGCCACCTTTTTTGCAGATATTCCAGGATATTAAATGTAACTATAAATGGATAAAAAGAACGACATCATTCATTAACAAATGAAACATTGTAATTGTCAGTAAATGGCTATAAGAGGAATAAAACAGGCAAGTGCTGTTATAAGAAAATAATCAACTTCAGGAGGATAACAATAACTCGGCTTCACATCGGCAACATCATTCCACGACACTGCTGATTATTTTCCTAAAGCATCATGCCCACAAGGTTTAATTCCTTATTAATGAATGTAAAATTAAAGAAAACTAAAACTTGCCATAAATAAAACTCGTCAACGCTTTAAAACTCTTCCAATCCAGTTCAACTTACAAAAGTTTCACACATAGTATCTTTATAAACTATTTAGAAATGAATGAAGCTACTGGATACAGAATGGATGGTTTGTTCATGTGTACAGCAGGCTGTGAAACATCTCCCGCTCAACTTAAGTGCAATGATACATTGCAACTTTTGTTTTCTTTTGCAACATTAGATAATCTGGGTAGTTCTCCTGGCAATAAAGTGGATTTGTGTCTGGGTCCGAGGTCACCGATTCATAAGCAGCCTCTCAGGCGAAAACAATTGATTGTGCAGAATGCATTTCATATTAGTCTCTACAACAGATGGATATAGCTCATTTTTGTTCACACTATGCATGCTAATTTAGGAAATATGCATCCGAACCAGCATTTGTATTAAGATTCGTGAATAGACAGATGTGCAAAAGATAAATGTGTTTTGAGGAGACATGCTGTGAAATGGGAAATGAAGTAGCATAATATTTTGGATCATTCTGATTTAAAAAAATGTGCAGTAAGTGCCTAGTAAGGAATAAAACATGATGGAGAATAGTGAAATAAGAAAATAATCACTGACGTGCTAAAGTTGATTATTTTCTATAGCAACATGTTATAGTTATTTAATTGTGTTGTAGAACATCCACGAAACAAGTGAAATCCTGTTAACACTTCTAACAGCTCTAAACAGTCAGTAGCCAGGTTTCCATCGCAGTTGTTGAGCAAAATAGAAGCGATTTTTTTGGTCAAAAGTCGACAACAAAATCATTGCAAATGGTCTGTGTTTCCACTGAGTGATGTTAAAGCTGGGGTTTCTCCTCTCGCAATAGTCTTTCCCCTGAAGGAAACCCTACTGACTGCTTACGAAGCACTGACACTGGAGATTCCTTCCTTAAATGTTAAAACATCTCCTTACAGAAAGCTCCACAACATCACCACATCGAATATTACATGTCTTTCGAACTATTATAGAAATGACATTTATCACAGAAAAATATCAGAAGAAGATTATTAATATAAACCTGTAATTCGTCTAGCAGACTGTCATAGCTGCTGTTATACAAGATTAATCAACATCTTCTGACCAAAAACGTAGCAAATAATGTAAGTTAAACCGCATGACAATTTTCTTACAGTGTGTCGAGCAATAATAAGGTTAGTGCCCTCAGATAAGTAAGTGGTCCAGAAAGCCCTGCCGCATCCACCAACCCCCATTTAATGTTAATTAGGCAACAGCGAATAGCAAACGAGCCGCTGTGCTAAATAGGCTGGACAGCCATCTCGCTAATTGCTCAGTACAGAGGCGGGTTGTGATCCCCGACAGCAGCTGACCCAGCACGCTAATTTGCCTGACGTTTATTTACATTGGAGATTAAACTCGTCACGCCTAAAGCACTCCGTCGAGACGATAGGAGGGAAAAAAAACCTAATCCAGGAACAGAGTGCCTATCTGTGACTGCAGCCTCTTCTCACTTCTCCCATGTGCTGTTTGTGCACTGACAGGCTCGTGTTAATGACACCTGAGGAAAAGCGAGTGCGTGTGAAGGATGACGGTGGCAAATAGCACTGAGCGACGCTCAGACGGGGAGAAGACAGATATGCACAAGTGGAACGTTAGGAGAAGAGACAGACGTGCACAAACGCAAGCACTCGCACACAAAGCCTTTTTGGGGTTTAGATGAAAGTGTTCGGAGAAAAGAAAGGTCAGGGAGGATTCATTAGGATGAAAGTGAACTTTTCATTCAGTACTTTTTTCTTTAGAAGAAGTAAAGTTCATGTCTAGAAGAGGGAAAGGATTGAACAGTTTTGTTTATATACTCACCAGTTTCTCAGTTCTACATTAGCATAAGGAGATAAATAAATCAAAACTAAACGTTACACGGTATGTTAGCCTTCCTGATCAATGAAATCTAAATCCGCACACACACCGAGTACACGAGCGTGGCCAAATCAGTATCTCAGATGCCCAGGACAGGCAGATTATTTGAGAGCTTGCCATGTTATGGAAAATCCGGATAGCAAAAAGTCCTCTGTGCTGAAACATTACAAAGCACTGACACTGGAGACTCCTTCCTCTAAATGTCATATAAACGTCTCCTCATGGAAAACTAAAACAATTATTATATCTTTCTTTATTAAATAATATGGTTTTGTTTACTATGATTAGCCTTAGATCATTTGTCACTTCTACCATATGAGCCCCTGAATTGTAGAAACGATCATTTCACTGTCATTTGAATAACAGCTCATTAACACTGGCTTGTATGGTGGACAATCTACATAATCCAAGATTAATAAATTATGAAAATGTGCTGCAATTAAAAGAAACCAAACATAATTGTTAATATGGGTCGTGTCACCACAAAATGAAGTCCAGTTAGTCAAATAATGAAAAGTTATTTTGTTGGATATTCTAAATCAACCATTAATTATCTTTAAAAAATAAGGGCTCAGTTGTTAAATTTGGTGAAGTCAATCCAGAGAAATTAGTGAAACTGTTTTAAGCTTAACAGAAAATCTGGCATGATCTAATGATCCGTTTTAGCTCAAATCCATCAGAGTGTCATCTGAACACGTGCTTCAGTAGAAGAGATTAGGCACGGACCTTTTGTACAAAGCAGTTTACATGGTCAATGTCACACATTTGCTTACATTTAAATAGGGACCTAGAAATAGAGCAGGATCTTGAATATTAGATATTCCATATACTGAACATTTATTTTCTTTGTTTTAAATATTTCAAGAAATCTAGAACCTTCTGAAAAAAAAAACAACAACACGTTTTTAATGTGTTCTCAGACTTCTGGGCCCCGTTATATATAAAACCATAAGTGGGGTGGTTAAAATTGGATAACCATATTTTTTCAATGACAAACATGGATGAATGATGGCGGGAACTCACCGTCTCTCTCCTCAGAAGTGAGATCAGGAAGACGCAGAACATGTCGGCGAGGCAGCAGCAGAGTCTGGAAAGGCCATGTGGCCCAATACGGCACCACAACGATCCAATGCTCATTCTGCACCACCACACGCTCCTGCACAACACACAAACACAACGGGTAGTACATTAAAGGGACAAATGATAGCTTATTCATAAGGCATGGTCCGTCCATGCTTCAGCAACATTTCATTTAAGCATTCGTATAGAAGTGACATCGTTAATCTCTCACATACAGAGGCATACATAATCTTCGCAGACATCGGTAATTGATTTTTTCCGTGTCATTTATTAGAACGGCGCAGCTAAGTGTTTTTATGTCCTTGTCTTGTGAGCCAGCAAGCCCCTAAAAAATAATGAACGAACACGACGGAATGGTTTCTTAAATCATTTTGTGTTCATTAAAACTGCAAGGACATGTAGAGTACAGCAGACAACACTTTTACCCTGACATCAAACTAAAGCTATTTTCAAACTAAAGCCTCACAAAAAGGCAGAATGAGATTTTTTTTTTTTTTTTTTTTTGCCTGGATCTCAAATTTCAAAATTTCCCAAAAGTGAAAAGCAAATCACTTTTGAACACTACATTCCAATGCCTCTGAAAGATGCCTCTCCCACCTCTACATTTATAACCTAATATACTCATGTGAAAGCATCAGTACCTCCCTCATACTCTCAGACAACATCACTGTACAGAATTATATAAGTGTGAATGATTACACAGAGCTCTCACTTTGACTACCAGCATCATCCACATCAGTCTGTCTTATCACCTGAGGTAAAAGTCCCTCACGGTGTTTAAACACGAGCTTCATCACCTCTTCTCTCGATTGATACTGACATTAGTGGAGAAATAAGAACTGATTAATTCACTTACTTCTGTTAATCGAATTTCGTGCTATTAATGTCTTTTCCTACTGTCATTTAAACGTTCGTGTTTCACCTCAAATTCACTGTGAGCTTTAGGCTTGTTATACAATATTGTGTACTATATGACCAAAAGTATGTGGACGCTTGACCATCACACCCACACGTACACATAGGACCTCCCCCATTCCAGATTTAGTCTCACCTTTGCAATTATAATAACCTCCACTCTTCTGCAAAGGCTTTCCACTGGATTTTAGAGCATGGCTCTTTTTTGGAAATTTGCCCATTCAGCCACAAGAGCATTACTGAGGTCAGGCACTGATGTCGGATGAGGGGGCCCGGGGCACAGTCAGCATTCCAGTTCATGCCAAAATGTGTCCAGTAGGGTCGAGGTCAGGGCTCTGTGCAGGTCTTCCCCTCCAGCCTCCCTGGAGTACGGAGACATCATCATATTGGAACTTTTAGATCCAGCGAAGGGAAATTGTAATGCTACCGCATGCAAAGATATTCTTTACAATTCTGTGCTTACAATATTGTACAGGTGTCCACAAACTTTTGGCCATATAGTGTATTTGAGAATATAAAAAAACGATGAGGAAAGCTGCTCCATATTTGATTTAACCCTAGTTTTTGTCATAAAGTCATAAAGACGGTGGCTACAGTGAACTGGATGTAAGCACAAAAACCAAAAGAAGAGGGAAGAAGAGCTCACGTTGGTAAGTCTCGTCTGCTCTCGGAGCATTGTGGACATTCTGAGAGCTGATCACAAACTGAACTCATTAGGCTTATGTCCATCTCACTACGGGACGTAATTATGTAAGAAATCACACTAGCAAAGCTTTATCCACTTTTAGGTAGACTGAATGCATTTACGGCTGAGTTTGTTAAACTGGATCCTTATCCACCATGATTTTTCCCATCTTGGTAAAATATGTTTATGTTTTCTTAGCCCTCTAAAATGTGTAGACACGTTCCTGCATCCAAATGACATCATGTCGTCTTCTCATGAATAACTCGGAGACAGTTGCAGGTAGAAACAAGCAGAAAACAGTGGAAGTTAGGCTTTTATATGACAGCTAGTTTACCAAAAGGATGTAGAGATACCTAGTTTGAAACATACTATTTATTATTGCTATAAATGATTTATTAATTATTGTGCATCTCTTATTTTGGGAAGTAAAAATATTTCTGTGCATATATTCTCTGTATTTTGACATTCAAGATAGCGGTTAAAAAAGTGTGTCGAATCTGCTGGAACACTCCTGGACTGTAGAAATGTACATTTATGTGCACAGTTGAGATGGAAAAAAAAACAAAAACACTTGAGTGAAAATTTTTTTTAAGGTGGTATATACCTGCAAAACAAAATCTAAGGCCAAATGTTTAAAAATACTTTAAGCTTAAAGTAGAGGCATGTTGTTTTGGAATCTGGTGGTGGGTATCTTCAGATTATGCAACTTTCAGCTCATCTATGTTCTATTTGTAGTCACTTTTTTATTAGGCAGGTTTTGAATATATAATAAAAAGGCAAATCCATTTCTCTCAAAGGTCACTATAATAAACAAGTCTGAAAAGTTCATTTCCCCAGGTCACTCTGGATGTCTCTGATGCTCTTTTCTTATGTATTTGTTTTCAAAGTGATTATTAAAAAAAATGTATTTCCATCCAGAGATTCATGAAGCATGAGGCCACTCAAATTTAATCCCTATTAAAAGAGCCGGCATGGGATTGAAATGACCTGACTTGATGCAACATGTGTCTCCAAGGACGGGATTGGGGAGGCAGGTTTAGAACATGACAGCTGATGATGGATTACACGATAGCTGAAGTTGACGGGTGGCTGCTATAGTGAGCCAGCTTCTGACAAGGAGAGGTTTGACAAAACACAGCTCAGTGCATCAGTGAGTGATGGGAAATGATTAGAACCTCGGCTAACAGTGATCTTCACACACACTGAGTGGAGAGAGACACACAGAGAGAGAGAGAGAGAGAGAGAGCGAGCGCAACTCGAGCTAGAGACAAAGAAGAGGGGAAAAGTTGGAACAATTAGTTTAGCTTGGATGACAGAAAGTCAGTGGTGGAATCTATTTTCCACAATGTGCTGTTTAGTTTTAGATGTTTGGTTTGAACACTTTCTAGCTGTAGGCACACATTTCCGCTTCAATTTCTACTTTATTTTAAATTGTCCTCTCCACAAAACACATGATGCAATTTTGCTGGAAAGTTTCTAAGCTCGCTTTTGACTAAACAGAGGTAGGACCTGATACTAAGCCAAGACTCTTGTGCCATGTGCTGCTCAAAACAACACTGAACAACTTTCAACACAATCTATATGTGTTTAGACGATGTAATGTATCTCTGAACCATGCAAGAGCATCTCTTAACACCTCATTCTCTATGGCGCAAAGTGCCTTTGTGGTTCGAAGTTTCTGTTCGCCGTGTACATCCTTGAAAAACTTATTTCACTTTAAATACTAACCCCAGGTTTGAACTAAGGCAGCAATCTGAAAGCAATCTGCTGATACGGTGTTATTTATTTATTTATTTATATACAGCTTCATTGTTTAGGCGTTTGCTGCCAGTGATAACATCACATAAACTTTTGCGATTTGCATCATAGATTAAGCATCAGTACAAGCTGATCCAAGATGACGACAGACACATACTTGCTGAAGTGTTGTATATCCAATACTCTATCTCAGTATTCAAAGTAGGGTCCAGGAAGACTTTACAACCCACTAGTTTCAGACTTACCACATTTAACCGCTCACTTCATTGGGTTGCGTTTAGTCCAAATTATAAGGAAAGCATCAAGATCAATACTAGTGTCAGGAACAAGCCCTTTATTTACTCACACTCATGACACCAAACATCAGCTACCACGTGATACTATATAACGTAAGACTCGTGTCTTTAATAGATAGAAAGTGTGAGAGTGGCTGATCTGTGTGCACAAACGAGTGCCGTGAATTCTGAAAAGCAGCTGCGAGTATTTCACATCAGAGAGCACTGAGCACTGAGACATGCAGGATAACCAGAGTATACACTTTGCTCCAAATCAAACTGAAATTCTTGAATTCATTTTTAATGATCATGCGCACGGATACTGCTCTGAACACTCAGGCCAGCTCTCTATCAAAGATATATTTTTAAAACCCTTAACATATAAAACATAAACCTCACCATGAGGAATTCACTGTAAGCAGCACATGGCGGCACCCAACATAAACAGAGCTAAACATTACCCCTGACTGCTTCATCGTTTCAGTATCAGTACCAAGTACTAAAAAACATGTCCTTTTGCTCTGGATAAAAAATTTTGCTGCATCCTTAGTTCAAACCTTAACCACTGAAAAACAATGTCAATGGAAAGTCCAAGAATAAAAAGCTTTACGGCTCCAAACAAACGCCACACATTTTAATAATTAGCCTATTTGAATAGTTGGATTATGTTCATAAATAAATCTGTATTGAGGGGATCCGAGGAGATCATTTTGCAGTTAAAAGGGCCGCTGGCTGCAAAAAAAAGGTCTCAAAAAAAGAGAACCCCTGCTCTAAATAAATTACATTCAGATTCGCTCAAGGTCTGAGAATGTCCTGGAATAAAGCGCTGTCTCTTTCCACAACGATGTCGTGGTGAGAGCATGTGGGCCTGCTGACAAGGAAGAAGCATCGCACAGCGAGCCCACATCAGTGGGAATCACATGTGGAAAGTGATTAAAGTTTTAAAAGGAGCAGCTTCATTACATGACACGACTACACAACCGCGGGTTATTAAATCTGCAATTAAGCGCCGTTTACAAGCGCATTATTTAACAGTTTCTGGAGTAGGCACAATAGCAGTTGCCAAGGAGACGGAACTTTTTCGAAGGGGGAGTCTGCTGCAACTTGCAGGCACTTGCGGCTCGCAATTATGCGGCTCTGTTTTATGTTTCCCTCGTCCTTCCAAACGCTAGCTTTAATATGCCATTAGGAAGAGTCATTACTCTGCCTCAAAACACACTTCCATCATTCCTGGCTTTACTCTTCGCTCCCAGCTCGGAGAGGTTTGATGAATAAGTGATTAAGGGTAGAGTTATTAAGGATTTCAGATGCACTACCCAAGGAATGCTCAAACCCAGTATGTGGCAGGTATTTGGTCAAGTGAGATGGTTTGAAATGATTACAGGCATGCTCGACGGCACTGCGATACCATTCAGAAATACTGCACATTTGAGAGAGGTCGTAAACAGAGCAGCCGCGCAACTCTACTGCATTCATCAGTAAGATAACTTTGGGAAGGATTCCAGCATTCAAGAAGCACTTCAGTTTTTGCAGAAATCTTGCAAAAAAATTGCAGAAACACACACACACACACACACACACACACACACACACACACACACTGTTTCTTGGAGTTTGGAAAACGGAGCGAGATTGATGAGCGACGGAGCAAGGTGTTGAAACTGAATTATTGTGCAAAGAGAGACGCTTTCAGAGATGGACAGATGCTGATGAAGGATGCGATAAGAGGCATTCCACTGTAAATGAGACATGTCTGCACAAACGTGCTTACACCGACCTTGATTAACCGAAGGTATGCGCTCTATTCTCACTCACGTCTCTCCGTTCCACAAGTTTATTTAAGCAACCTGTTAATGGAACTCTTTGTTACTCTATATTGAAGATATAACTGAATACAAATACATTATTTGACTGATTTGAACAGATAATACGTTCTGATCGGACACAAAGACAGATATGCATAGAAGGCTTTTTTATTTATTTATTTATTTATTTATTTAAAGAATGTTTACCAGGAAAAATAAAGTTGTACTCTCATACTGGCGCAAGCGAGTGCTCAGAGATGAGGCTTAAATAAAGAACACGTTCATTAATGTGAACATGGGTGGTCCTTAGTAACTGCCTGGTCAGGGTTGTGCTGGTTTAAATTAGGCTCTGGTTTTTTAATCAGGCTTTTTTTTACGTTTAAACTAATATTAGGATTAAAAAGTCCCGTGGACATCCTGATCGGAGACTATTTATGAACTTGAGGTTGAGGAACATGAGGTTGATCTCTTTTTGAGGCCACATCCACTTAATGCTTAAAGTATTTTGACCCCAAAACAGATAGATAGTCTATTGTGTTACTCCAAGTGGCATTTACAAATACCGAAAACTGATCTGAAATGACATCTAGTCAGTAAGGAACAACTATAGTGGTTCAGATATCCATTACCACCCTAAATCTCAATGCAAACCAGTGTCAAAAAATTTTATACTTTCTGCGAAACACAGAGAAGAGATTTCTGTAATGATTTCACGGCAGCAATGTAGTTTCTGTTCTTTCAAGCCTGAGGAAATCTACAGTGAAACACATCAGCCATTCTGTAACTGAACTCTGTTCTCATCTTTTACTCTCTTTTATGAAGTCCACAGTGCTGGACTGGATCCTAGAGCCCCCAGAAAGAAGGCCAACACACAAGGCCTACTTTAAAAGTCATGAAGATTCGGAGATCCAAATGGAGGTATGCAAAAAAACAAAAAAAAAAAAAAAAGTGAGAGGAAGGTTCATCACAGACAGCAGCACTTTATTAATCACTTTGGCGCTTCTTCACACTGAAGGAAGTGCAAAATAGGTTTTTTTACAACGTTCGAAATGTCTCTTCACACTACGACTTTTCCGACGACACGTCTGATGACAGGTTCGATTCACAGCTGACATACTGTACACCTCAAGAAGAATAAATAGAACATTGCTGTGAATAATGCTTGTTGTGATGATCTTCAACAAGCAGAGTGAAGTACATTCTGTGAGGTAAAGAAAATAAACTCTAAACTTTAGAACACAATCATAATTACATTAAAGAAAAGGATTGCGATTGCATTTTACAGAATTTATCCTCATCATTGTCTTCATCTTCATTAGCTTTATCTTGGTAAGGGTTGTGATGGACCCAGAGTGTATCCTGCAAACACTGGGTGCAAGGTGGGAATACAGCCTGGATTGGATGCTAGTCCAATTCAGGGCAACATGCACACACATTCCCACCATGCACCAATCCACATACAGGCATGGTTCTGAGAGCTGGAAGAACACCAGAGAACCTGGAATGTGGATGTGGGTTCATACAGGGTTCTATGGATGGTTGGCGGTCCTACATTTCTAAAGGTGTCATACCTGGAACAACTTCTAAAAGGGAAATCATCTGTCATAGAGTTAGGAGGAAACAAAAAACACATTAGAGTTCAATCAGAAACCAAAATGGATGTTTCAGTCTCCCTGAGCAATCCTTGAAGAAGCCTACAACCGGTTCCCCGTCAAAAGATTCCAAGTAGAACCCCTTTAGAAAACTAGAAAAACTGTTGCCCATCCACCCATGGCACCTTGAGGATATCACAAAGTGTAATCTGCACCAACCCCTCACATATGGAAATGCCACTACTCCTGAGGTCTATGTTGGCACCAGACCATCACTACCAGATGTGTTTGTTGGAAACATCCCTTTCCAATACCATGGCCATTAATATGGAGTTGATCATCCCTTCGATGCGATCAGTTGAGGCGAGTGATTGTCTCTAGTATGTTTGTATTCATTCATTTTCAGCATGTGCTTTATCCTGGTCAGGGCTACAGTAGATCTGGAGAACACTGGGTGCAAGGTGCAAGAATTCATGGAAGGGACACCAGCCATCACAATTTAGCATAGCCAACATGCCCGTCTTCCCCCTACCACCCACCACACCTCCCACCCACCCCCCAGCCTGCAGGTTTACAGAAGTAAACCAGAGCACCCAGAAGAAACACTCACAAACCCAGGGAGACCATGTACAGCCTACCTGCTGCACACGAGGCCACACGGGTTTTTTTATTTATTTTTTAATAAACTGAGCTAATTTTATCATTTAGAAAATGCACATACATAAAGGATCAAAGCTCGAAAAATAACTAAACCAGCCGTAAAGCGGAGCAAAAACACAAATATTGCAGCAATGTATTAAATTTACCAACTACACTATACACAACTTTGCAGAGTTATGACAGCTAGAGCATAAACAGTTTTAGGAATGCAGTCAAACAATGTCAAACAGGTCATGCTATGAGAGCGTGGAGTCTAGGAGACCTTTGTAATAAACAATACTTCAACCCAATCAAGCTCCAGCCAAAATGTCTAGAAAGCCAAATATGAGCAGCAGTGACAGGTCTCTACTTCAACAACAGCTTGTGTGGTGTGTGCTGCTTGCTGGTTTGTGAAAATCCTGGCTTTAGTTTTGGGCCAGGCACCAAACGCCAACACACAAGCAAAGCACAATCCTCCATCAACTGAGCAGAACTGATTCGTTGATCTCTGTGGGGGCTGCGCATTTCTAATCTCCAGATCTTCCTCTCGTCCCTCATATGCTTTCCTGCAACCACACACTGTTTTTTTCCCAGCCACTGTTCTCTTGTAGGAAATCTGGCCTCGCTGGGTGCACATGCAGGGAGTTGAAGAAGGCTGAGACGGAAACGCTGGAGAAATCCTTAAGAAACCGACATCGGCTTTGATCACAACCAGTTCAAACAACCCTAGGCGATATGCTCAAGCAGACAGCCCGGGCTCGCAGGCATTTGCCTTTGGCTGCCACTTCAATGTCTGTCATTCATTTTCCCTCGGGGTTAAATGCGTGTCTGGGCTTGGAATCTCTGTAAAAAAGCACTGTTTATTTAGCATTTTATAAACAAAGCTGCACGGCCTTCTCCTACGGGTGCGAGGAGGATGTGGGAAGTAGAATGAGACTTGATGACTTGGCTAGGGATGCAAATTAGAGTCCAGGGGGGATTTTAAAATTAAACATTATGTTCAATTTGCATTAAACAGAAACGGTATGACGGTCCGCACAGAGATGCTGCTGATTACCGTGGACTGAGTGTTAACATGATGATTACGGCTTCCTGTCATATCATACTTTTGTTCCTTGCAATTTCCATTACATGCACGGACATTAATATTTTAATAAACTGCAGACAATGACAAAAAGAAGTGGGAGAGTTTGACATCAGGGAGGAAAATTCTCCAGAGAGGCGCCCTCAAAAAGCAGCAAATCAGTCGGAACGGTTATTTGCATAAAGAACAAAGGCAACGAACATGCGTCATCCTTATTCATTTGACTGCAGTTAGCTGACAAAATTATCATGTTCCAAAAACAGATGACCTAGTGTTTGGTAACATGATATATCATTCCTTTATTAGATTATGTAATTGATGATATGGAAGCAGGCGAGAGTTTTTATACCACAGCAATGTTGAATTCTTTAATCTGATTGTTCAGAAGGCATTAATTCATTTTCTGCAACAGGAGGTCCAACAGTAGTGCCAACTGAATGGTTTATATCAATGTGCCCCTTTTAATACGTTATCGTTTCCATAGCGGCAGCTAATTCACAGGGAATTACATGGCAAATGCGCCACGTGAGCAGATTTTTTCAAAATGTGCATAACTGTTCATATGGAGAGGATTTCTGTGTTTAGTTCCAATTTATGTAAGAAATCTTTCATGTCAATACTTGCAAAGCTCTAACTTTACAGTTTCCATCACAAGACAATCTTCAAGAAAGTGGCCTTTGCACATCATTTTCATAGTAACATGAACTAACCCTAACCCTAGAAAAAAATAAAGAGGTTCATGAGGGAACAACTTTTTATAGTTGTTATAATGCAAGTGATAACAGGAACCTTGTTACCATATTAGCTACCTTTAAACAGATACAATGTACAACATATTATTCATTAATATGAATATTAATGTACAACATATTATTCATTCAACATATTATACTTTAACAAATACTTGTTAGTGCTGGCAAAGCGCTAGAGGAAAAAAATACTTCAGAAATGTTGTTGTTGGAAAATAACCAACTTTGGTAGTGGTAATAGTAACTTTGCTTTGCATCCGTCATTGAATATTTTCAATTATAAACTCTCGGTTGTCTTAAAAAAAAGATTAGAGGTTAAGAAAGTATAACTGTAAAACTATAGGATGTATACTGTGCATGAGAGGAAATAAATATAACATCACAGGGTGCTTTTCCCACAATGTTGTAAAACCAATAAATCTATACAGACTATGAATTCTCCTGCACAGATAAAGCATCTCCAGAATTTAAATGCAAACTATTCTAATATTCACTTTACCAAGCCATAACATATTTGACCACATGTTCCAGCTCCTGATCTGACCCCTCAATCCACATGGACACTACCAACAGAGTTCTGAGTTCTCAGGGCTCAAACATCCATAGCTTGCTGGTTGACTTACATAATACATGATACAACACGCACATCAAGGACCAGCTGTGATATGTGATGCCATGGGCATTTGTTTCACAGCAGCACCCCTTCCATCGTGATGTCTCTTTATTCGATCTCACTGACTCCCACCATAAAATTCATCTTGCTGTGCTCAGAGTCCATGAAACATCCATGAAGCGTACTACAATTACAGTCCTGAAAACAGGGGGAAAACATCAAACTGTAAAAAAAAAAAAAAAAAAAAGGTTACAGAGTGAATGAATAAAGAAGACTAAAATGCAAAATAGTCTCCCGCAGCTGTCAACAAAAAGACAAAGTACTTTTTACAATGTCATTATCTATCACGCATTATGCTTTGCAGAAAAGTACAGCCTCTAAATGGTCACAAATGGGGAAAAAAAAAAGAAAGGCAGTTTAAAAACACTTTCTGATATCTCAGTGGGAGCATTGGAGGTCAAGAAAGTAAAGGTTTTAAATTCTACCTTATTGAGAGAGACAGCGAGCATTATCTTTCTGTATGACAAGAGGTGGCAGGAAAATGCTTAGTTAACAGCTTCATCGATTGTCTACCAAAATGGAGATATTAGACATTCGAAACAGACATTTTCCTCAACAGGTGGGGAAAGTACCAGCGTTAAAAAGGTGCCCTGAGTGGACGAGTGGTCTCAGAGGACAGGCTGGTCTTGGGGAATAAGAGAACACAAAACAATTTCACTCGGTCAACAATATGCCGCACAACAAATGGAACTGAAATGAGCAGTGTGACTAAAAGACCTGGTCAATGATGGTAAAAACTTTCACAAAATACAATCGCTCTAGAAAACTATTGCTAAATATTTTAAAGTCCCCATAACATATTAGGTTCTTTCGGACCAAACCATTCTAGGAACTTGTCGAGAGGTACTACCCCCTGGGGAGCTCTCCTGAGAAGCACTTTCAAGGACCTCTTTTCTGTTTGTATTCGCAATAGGAACGCTGAAGTGATGTAAACGGCATCAAAATCACACCGTATTTCTCCGTTACATATAGGCTCAATAAAGCCTAGGTTTCACTGTCTCTGTCCCTGTTTTTTTTCCTTTCACTTTTAACACTAATGTTAACAGCTGTTGTTTACCGACTCGGAATTTTTTAAGTCAAACTGGATTTTGCTGTTCAATACAAAGATACGACGATATGAAGAATTATTTATATACTAGACCTTTCTGGCAATTAGAAAATCCAGTATTGATTATTTTTTCCCAGTGATTTTGTCCAACATGTCATGTATTACCCCTTCATGCTGCGTCTTGGAAGTGCACACGCTGCGAATTGTGCTTTGTTTTGTTTATTCGGTTATTCAATATGTTCAATATATTTTTTTTTATATAGACTATTTGGCAATTATTAAATCTACTAGTGATGATTTTTTTCCGTGATTTTAGTGATGATTTTGGGCATGTCATGTATTCGCCCCTCATACTGCATACTTCCTCTTTGTTTATGTTTCTACCACATGGATTTGTTGGAATAATGAGACAGGCAGCACACACACATTTCTGTAAACTTTAAATCAAACTTTTTGTTTCAGTTTAGTTTGCCAACCACTCCACCTCAGGTTTCAGCTTCTCTCATCTGTTAAACAGCCCATGCTGTCATGGATTTTTTTTTTGCGCAAGAGCATTGTGCAAGTTTCTGTCTGTTTATTCCTGTAATTGTAACGCACACTGACTTAAAAAAAAACAAAAAAAAAACCACACTGCACGACCTGAAAAATCTCACTACACTTCTTACACCATTCAGTTCTTATTGTGCTGGGAAAGTACCTACCCTAAAGTGAAAATCCCCCAAAACAACATTCTAAGAACTATAATCGTTCACAGTTCCTGCAGTGTGAACACACAAATAAGGGGGCTACTTCCTCCAACAGTTCCAAGAACTATGAAAAGTTCCTCTGGTCCAAAAGCGCCTATTACGTCCCGAAAGAATCATTTAAGTCATTGACAGGTAGGTTAATGTGACTTGTGGAAAGCTTGGAGTAGAGGTGTAAGCAAGGAATGCCAACTCAGAAAGTCAAGATGTGGTACACAACCCCGAGTTCGCAGATAACACCGTCACAGAATCAAATAGGAGAAAGTAAATACACCATCTATCCATCCATTATCTATACCGCTTATCCATTAAGAGCTGCAAGGAAGCTGGAGGCAATCCTAGCTGACTTCAGGCAAGAGGCGCGGTACACCCTGGACAGGTCGTCAATCTGTCTCAGCACTGAAATACATCATGAACATTAAATTTATCATTCATATCTCTAACGTTAGCTGGCTGCAGGTCTGACCAATCCCACTAACTTCCACTGGAAGTCGATCTAATTCTGCTCGCTGCTCCTTAAGGTCTGACCACTTACATTCGCTTCAACTCACTCCCACCGGACCTCTGTCGAATCAGATTCATTCTGACTGGCGGTCTAAACCATCTTGCTAACTCCCACTACAAGTTTGATCAGTCCTGCTCGCTTCCATTGAAAGTCTGACCAATCCCACCCTCTCCTACAGAACGTTTGACCAATCCCACCTTCTTCTACTGCAGAAAGTCTGACCAATCGCCCATACCCCCAGTGGAAGTCTAACCAATCTCAACCTCTCCCACAGAAAGTCTGACCAATTCTGGTTGCTCATACAGAAAGTTTGACCAATTCCACCCTTTCAAATAGAAAGTCTGATCAATCCCCTCCATCTCACAAAACTTCTGATCAATCCCACCAAGTGCAGAAAGCCTGAACAATCCCTCCAACAGCCAGAGAAATTCTGGCCAATCTCACCCTCTGCCACAGGTCTGACCAATACCACCCTTTCAAATAGAAAGTCTGATCAAATCTGATGTACTTGACTTGTGTCAACTGTAGTTTACATTGTTGCCACATTTGCAGTACCTTAGGTAGGCGATCTCCTTGCTATCTGTCTTAATAACCACAAAATAATGTACAATTTATCATATTTTTACTGTAGAATACCAATCATTGCCAATAGCTTTATTATTCAATGTCTTGCTGTTGCCAGAAATTCGCATTGCAATAGGTTTAAGAAAATGAACAAGTAGGTATTTATTGTCATTTAAATTAAGACTCCCGCAAGTGTCGTATCCGACTGCCCTCGTGAGAATAAAAATGTCCTGCTCTGGTGATTTTTTGTAGGGTCCCGCAGGATCCCTGCTCTGATGCACACTTCTATCCTGGAACTTCCAGAGGTGCATTCAAGCCTGGTGTGTGAAATCCTGCAGGATCCGATTTGCATGTGAAAGAAAGAAACACCTGGTTAACATGAAAGGGGTATTTACCCAAACTTGGCAAATGTTCCCCAGTAAACAGCCTCGTGGGTTTCAATTGCTTCTTGGTGTTGATGTTGAGGTTTGCCCCAAAACCAATGGCAGTATTGCAATACACTCACACGCATCCACATCAACATCGACACACATTTCCCACTAACAAACACATGGACTCTGCTGATTAAAACCAGAAGAAATAAACAAATATAGAGAGCAGCGTGATTTTGTTTGCGTCTCTCAGTCGGAAACTGGCAGATGGCCATTCAATAACTGTGGAACAATGAGAGAATGAATTTGCCAGCTTTTCACTCACATGGATGGTATTGGTGGCAGTGTGCGACTGTCTAAAAGCAATCAAACTCTACATTCCTTAGCAACTCTAACTTCTGAACGCAATTTTTTACGTAAAGAGTCAGCTTAGCTCAGAAATGCAGGACTTCCCAGAGATAGCTGGAAGTCTCTGTTTCTCAGTGCTTTCGATCTCCAGAGTGGCTTGATTAGGTTGAGGTCGGGTGACTGGCAGGTCACTCCATTTCGGACAGCACTGTCGTGGACCCTTCCAAATATTGCTTGCGCAGCTTGAGTTGTGTTTGGGTTTGTTGAAAATCGAACATTACTTAGAACATCTCATAAATAGGCGTAGTAAGGCATGGTGTCTGGAGTTTGGAGGCTCAGCACACATCAGTATTCAGACCTCAGACATAACTACAGACTCAAGTGTTATTCAGAGACTTGTACAAAATATTACTGATTTTTGGGGGGTTTAAATGTTAGTGTCGTGTTTTAAGAAGTAGTCTGGAGGCTCCGGAAAATCATGTTTAGACACTTCAAAAACATCAAAGGTGTGAATTACATTTAGACAATTTACATCTGAATGGTGTACCCAGAAATTTGACTTAAGCAGGTGTGTAAACCAACTCTGAATACACATGTAACTTATCTGAATATTGACAGATCTTTTGGACTTCACTCTGTCTACAGCCCATAATACCAAAATTGAGCACGTCACTATTGAGAACCCAGATACAACTATACTACTGCTTGGACTTTCTTCTGTTGTGAACACACAGGATAATATAACGTTCACAATTTATTCAATGCTTATTAGATTTACTTATAGGTTACTTGAATTCCTTCTCATTTATATATCATTGTAGCAAAACTGTACTTTTACTGTCTCTTGATTTTTTTTTCACCTGACAATAGACGTCATCATTTCAGATTCTTTTTATTCAGGCTTAAACGCAAGTGCATGTAAAAGCAGTAGGCTAGATGCTAGTGAAAACTGCCAAGAGAGCACTACACAAAAATAAACCTGGCAACCTTAAACACCTGAACGGCTGACAGGTAATACTGACAACTTTTGAACTTCAAATTACATCACCAACTCCGAAAAACAGTCCACAAGGAGGAGATGACAACTACTGACGGCAGTGGAAGAAAAAAAACCTCCCAAAAAACAAACAAACTGTTTTTAGAAGTAAAACAGACCCATGCATGATTTTTCTTTTTCACTGTTAAAATGTCTGACTGAAATCATCTCCCATTCTTAGTGGGTGTATGTAATGCACTTGGATTATAGCGCTTTCAAAGATGCTTTTGAATGGAAGAAAATGTGGTCTCTCTGTTTTTTTCAAGGCCGGGCTTAGAAAATAATCTATCTAGAGATATTTACTTTTCTGACAAACAATATAACTGACAAGCATTTAACCCAATCAAACCTGCTTCCGTTGTAACGTACATTATTTATCATTTCTTCATTAAGATGGAGAAATTAAAAGAATACTCACTGATTGGTTAAAAGAAAGATCAATACAAAAAGTCGACAAAAAGAAGAGTAACGTGTTTATGGATAACATCCAAGCAAAATTTAGGGTTTAAATGAATGCTTTATGCTTTAGTAAATTCATAATCTTATTATTTCAAGTGTCGATCAGAGCACACATTGAGTCATCATATCTAATTAGTTCATTGTAAGAACACAAATACAAATAGAAGCGCTCTAGCCATATTGCGATATTGAAACCCCAAACCCTCTGCAGTGGATGTAAAACAGTCTTACTGATCAAGAGTTAATATACATCAATCAGCCATAACATTAAACCACTGACAGGTGACGTGAATAACTTTGATTATCTCTTTACAATGGCACCTGTCAAAGGGTTGGATATAGTAGACAGCAAGTGAACAGGATGTGCTGGAAGGATCTGAACGACTTGTGATGGCTGGAAGACTGGGTCAGAGCATCTCCAAAATGGCAGGTCTTGTGGGGTGTTCCCCGTATGCAGTGGACAGTACCTACCAAAAGTTATCCAAGGAAGGAAAAGACGACAGGGTCATGGGCCCCCAAGGCTCACTGATGTGTGTGGGGAGAGAAGGCTAGCTCGCCATGCTGATACCTGTTCACCACCAAAAGTGGACATGTGAACGTCAGAACTGGACCATGGAACAATAGAAGAAGGTGGCCTGGTTTGATGAATCACCTTTTTATTTTTACATCATAAGGATGGCCACAGGCTGATCCATGGAGGTCCCTTGGAACTTTCAGGACTCGACGGGTCAGAGCTGTTTTAGTGGCACAAGGGGCACTTACACAAAATTAGGCAGGTGGTTTTAATATGTTATGTCTTATTGGTGTAGAAGAAAAACATAAATTCATATTTGGAATATCTAGAAAAATCAATCGGTGTAACAAAATCCATAGCCTTTGCTCATTTCACAAAGTAAAGCAAATAAAGCATCGTGACAGGCAGCCTGAAAGGATGCCAAAGGAGAATTGCCTTGAGATGGACTTTGGTTATTTTACGCCATAAAATCAACCACTGCACTGCTGCACTCCCTCCCACCACACACCCCAATGTTCCCTGGGATTTTGTGCAATCAGAGCCTCCTTTACAGTCACAGTGTGAACACAACGCAGGTGGAAGAGCAAATCGGCCCAGACGCCTCCTCTCTTCAACGTCCAGCTTCTCTGAGCCGCCATCCTCATAACTCTGAGTCACAGTCGTCTCCGATTAGTACAGCTGGCAAGAACACGACAGAGGCCTCTTCTTCACATTAGAGGTCAGTGAGAGCCTCTCGGCCCACTCAAGTCTAACTTCCACCTCCGATGAGAAATTATACAGCCCCATCCCTTCCTTTTTCTTCCAGCCTCAATAAGCTGGTAAGGGAGGAAAAAAAAGAAGAAGCAAAAATAAAAACAGAAAGCTGAGGCGATGCTGTCATTATCATCAAAAGACACGTCCCAGGTGCCCTTTTCAGATAGAGCCACGAGGAGCGCTGGAGTGGACAAGTGAGAGCATATGATTAACTCATCATGCTGCTATAAAAAGAGCCGCTTTATTCCCATGCCAGGCGCAGATGCTGGCTGTAACTTCTCACAGGATTTTCATCCTAATCATTAGGTGTCTCATTTGCAAAAGTGGTGGAGATAAACTTTTCAGCACATGGATGACAGCTTTTTTGACAGGCTGGGCATTGAAATGTTTTTTTGTTTGTTTTGTTTTGCTTTTTTTTTTTTTTTTGTAGAGCACTGAGAGCATTTAAAACTGAAGTGTTCCGCAAAAGTGCTACAGGCGCTTAATGCGGTACATTAGTGCTGAAATTAGAACAAGGCCCTAATCAAGACATGTCATCACCCACATACTGAAATGCTTTGAAAAGTGTTTTGCGTCATGCGCACACTTTTAACATTCCAAACGTCTTACAACTTGGATAATAACGTTGCCGAGCACTGTGTTTAAGAGTGGCTGTTTGCTTTAATAGGATTTTCACTGTGACCATAAATGCGGATTTTCTCCCAAGTTAATATTTACATGTATTCACTTAACAATGCAATTTAATTCAAAGCGACTTCTAAATGATGGAGAATTCAAGCACGGTACAGTAAAAAGAATGGACATGAACATAAACCCTTCGAGTTCCTGCAAATTGACCAGGCAGAAATAGATATACGGTCAACTTCATATTTATTGGCACCCTTCAAAAGAACGGCCAGACATTATTCTATACAAATGCAAATTTTCCACTTAAAGAAATGAAGAAAAAACTTCTCTTAAGAATTCTGGCAAATGACAAAGATATTAAAAAGCACTTTATGGTCAGATTAAACTAAAATCGAACAGAATTGTCATGTTTTGGTGAGAAAACAGACCACATACAATGAAAGGCACTTGATTGCTGATGCTTTGGGGATGTTTTGCATCTGGTGATCCAGGGAGTCTCATTTAGATGGAAGGCTTTATAAATTCTGCAGGGAAATGTCAGCCCAAAACCTGGTTGCCTATGCCAAGAGGTTACGACTTAGCCATAGATGGATATTTTGATAAGATAATGAAAACAAACTTCCATCCAAATCAACAGAAAAATGATGGCAGGACAACAAAAACTAGTGTTTTCCACCAAAGCGTTGTCCATAAAAAAAACAAATCTAAGCATCTTGAGATATTCTGCCTGAAGGAGTGGTCCAAGATCCCCCCCTACATGCTCTCCAAGCTTGTTAGACATTCCAGAAAGAGACTCAGAGTTTGAGAAGGCTTAACCTAATAGTAACCGTGATGATCATATTAAAAGTAATACACATTACTGATTTTATTTACAGTTTTCTTCATTTTTATGAAGGGTGCCAATACTTAATAAGCTCAGAAGTCGTCTAAATAGGGTAAATTATTGCTTAGATGAACATTTCAGATATCAGCCAGCAATGACAGCAATCATAACGTCCAGATCAAGGTTACGTAGTCATGACGCTCCATACATTTCCTTTTCCAGGTCATATTAGGAAAGTGAAATTTTCCTGAAATTATGGTGAGAAGGAGAGGACCTGAAACTTAATCAACACTTGTGTCACGCAGTCATTCTAAATAAAAGTCTGGGTCTGAATTCCAATAAGTCTCAGGCTTCTTAAAAATCTGTTCCACTAGGATTGTCTTGTTTAATAATCACTCATGATCGTTGCACAAGGATGTTATTTTATGCACCTGTTCCTCTCCACATGAACGCCATGTCGCAATCGCCATAAAACTCTGCGTTATAATCATCACAACACCTTGGGTATGTCTAGTGGGAAAAGAATCTCTTACAAAGAGGAAAATAAAGTAGGTATGTTAACAAGCTTGCGGTGGTAAACTCCTGCCGTGATCTATTACCTCACTGAGTTAATATCCTACAAACATCTTTAGAAAACACATGGCGAACTTGACTCCATCTCACTAATGGATCGTAACCAATCTGATTAGGCCTTAAAAGTGTCATCCTCATTCAGCTCGACTCATACAGCGTGCTCTGAAACGTCGGTGTAATATCATAATTGCACATAGTAACTAGAGTAAATAGAGCCAAATCTTTCTACAACATTTTGCTCTGTTTTTTAGCACATGAAAGATAGAGGCAGCTGGTAATAAATGATTCATTAGAAAGCGAGACGGTATGTAATGAATACTTTCAGATGGCATCTAGAAGACTCCATAAGAGTGGCACTAAAAATGTAGGCCACTGAGGGAGAAAGGAGTTAATTTAAATTATGTTTAAATTCCCTTTAATGACTTTAAAGTCCTTCACAAATTGATTGCACACCTTAAAATAGATCATTAACCATCATGTGGCAGCACAGCTCATCTATTCCACATTAAATGGCTTCTTTCTTGAAGTGGAGCCCCCAATGCCAGATTCAATCAAATGTCACATATTGCGGACACACACAGAGAAATATGGAAAGGGAGATCTTACAGTCTAGACCTGTACTCAGTGACAGTTAACTGGGTTACAGCACTGGTGACCGTAAAAATTAATTTACTACCAGTTTATTTATTGATTTATTTCAGTGGCAGGGGCAGTGGTAGCTCGGTGGTTGAGGAATTGGGCTACTGATTGGAAGGTTATGACTTCAAATCCCAACATCAAGCTGCTACTGTTGAGGCCTTAAGCAAAGCCCTTAACCCTCAACTGCTCAAGTGTATGCTGTCTTAGGTGTAAGGCGCTTTGGATAAAAGTGTCAGCCAGAGGAGTTAAAAGTAAATGTCAATTTCATCCAATTCATAGCAATACATTATTATACTTACACATGAACATATCAGAACTTTTAAACATGTTAAGTGACTGATATTCTACATTAATACCACGTTAAATGTCTCAACCATGGATAAGTTTATTCTAGAAACAAGGCTATTTTGAACTCTAATTTTGCACATTTTGGTCAACTCCCAAAGTACACGCTAAAAACCAGTATCTTTAATCAGCAGCCCAGTCTGATCATTGAACTGTTGAATATATGCAAAGGGAAAGCTGATCTCGTATAAAGGACACAAGGAGTGCATTTGTTCGCTGTGCTCTCAGTGATGAGAGCTTTAAGATGAGTTAATTACAGCTCCAGTACATTTTATGAAGGTCAATTTTATATATCAGTAACCACAATAACTAACTAACATATGCAAGTGGGAAAATGACCCAAAAATTAGTGCAAAGCAATTCAGATCAGCGAGCACTGAGTACTGACACGTGCTACACTCAAGTGAGGTGAATCAATGTAAAACAGTCTTGGCCTAAATTGAAAGAAAAGTGCTCTAATGCTTATTTCATTAGTATTCTGACAATCTGTGAAACATTTTGTGTGAAATACACTATATGGCCAAAAGTATGTGCACACTTCACTCACACTTCGCAGCTATATGCTGCATCTTTGTATGCTGAAGCATTAAGATTTCACTTCCTTGGAACTATGGGTTGCAGCACAGTGGTTAGTATGGTCACCTCATAGCAAGAAGGTTCAGGGTTCAAACCGGTCATACATCTGGGGCCTTTCTGTGTGGAGTTCTCCACTTGCCTGAGTGGGTTTCTACTGGGTGCTCCCGTTTCCTCCTACAGTCCAAAGATTAGGTCAACTGGCTACTCTAAATTGCCCATAGGTGTGAATGTGAGTGTGAATGGTTGTTTGTCTCTGTGTTAGCCCTACGATAAATCCCATGCCCAGGGTGTACCAAAACATACAAAGTAAAGCAAAGTTCAAAAAAAAAAAAAAAAAAACCCTGCCAACCTTCACACCAATCCCCCAACCCCTCACACTCCTCGGTAAACCATTTTCCATGGTTAATGAATAAAATAATGCCGTTATCAACTCACTCCTAATACAGGCTCGCTGGTGAAGTACGGTTTGTCAACAGTAATGGCAATCTTTGAAAAAGGCTGCACATAAATAGTGCTTTTGACCTTGAACTCTGCTTGAACATGCATCTCAGTCGCTCAGCGAACGAGCGTTTCTTCCTTCCTCGTCCCACTCGGTCTTTAACATGAACAGATGGAGATACTTCACATTAAGCTGTCACTTGCGGTCGTACTCCAAACACAATAAAGACAAGTGTGTGACAAAATATCCACAGTAAAGATCCTACAAGGATATTCCCTTAATTAATGGAATTGTTTCCATTACTTAGTTGAGCAATAAAAGACTTTTCTGGGTTTCGTCTTGAATCACAAGCACTAACGTGTAGGACACTCCTACATAGAACTCGAACGGTGATACGCTACAGATTCCTTCAAAGCTTCCTTCATGGAGGATAATGAGAGGCAGAACTGCCTCATCTCCTCAGATTAAAGTAGAGGGTTATGTCTTCTATCAGTGGCATTAAAATGCTCATTAACCTGCAGAGTCACCCCTGCAGCAGTCATTACAGCTGTCCTTTTCGTGACTCACTCGGAACCAACCAGCCACGACTTTATTCCACACAGACTGCTGGGAAATTCACAAGAGAATACTTCCTCCCAATAGACAAACCATAAATCCAACCCAACCAAACTTCTCTTTGTGCTCTTGTCTTTCCATAAGGTGCTTTTTATAGCCGCATGACAGCTTCTGCTGGGAATCATGTCAACGAAGCACATTAAATTGGACCATGGTCACTCAACGAGTGGACTGTCAAGAGGTGAGAAGTTTAGTTTCAGACTTTTTTTTTTTTTTTTTAACAGAAACCTATATGTGAAACTGTAAAAGTAGAAAGTAGAGACAGCTGGAAAGTCCACTTGACTACAGGTACCTTATTCTGACTGCTGTTTGTGTGACAACCTGGAAATATGTTTCACACTGTAGAATTTGGACATTTTCGACTACGTATTGTTCTGAAAACGTTGTTTACAAGACAATGCGTAGACCACACAGCAGTTAAAACATATGACATGATAGGTAAAAGTGAGATTTCCTTTTTTTAAACTTGATTGACACCCGTGATTGCAAATGAAGTTTCAACACCTGCAGATGGTTTTAAACCGATATTATAATTTCCTCCAAAACACCAGAAAGTCCCACCCATAGTGTTTGATTGACACACGTACCTCATTGGCAATGAAAATGCAGACAGGATTGCATGTGCGTTTTATTTTTGCGCGTGAGGATGAGAAAGTGCAAATGCTTTTTTTTCCCCCTTGCTTTTTTTAATAGGGCAGAATCGGACTGGTTTAGACATTGAAAATGAAATGACAAATGGACTTCGCATTTGCATTTTAATTTAATGGCAGCCATTCTGCAGTGCTCTTCATGAAAATGCAATTGTAAATATGTGTTTTGGAGTTGAATTTAAATTATGCCCACACACACACACACACACACACATACAAATGCAGTTGTGGTGCACATTTGATTAGCATTTTGTAATTAGTATTTGAATTTGAATAAAGTCTGGAGGATGCTGCCATACAAGCTGTAACCAGTGCAAGGTCAGCTATTCCATTAAACCTTTTTTTTTAAATCCCAGCAATACTGGGCACGAGGCACGAATACTTCTTTACTTATGAGAGGAGAGTGGTGCTCTATAATCAAATACATGCTTGCAACTCCATGTTTCTTTTGGAACAGCCATTTTTCACAAGCCAATCCTAATATGCAGTTTTACTTGAACATTCATCATGTTGAGGAAAAAAATTACAACTCATTTTGAGGGAGGAATTTGTCGAAGTGTTCTAGAAATACAGTGCTGTGCAAAAGTGCTTCCAAAAACTAATTTGTATCTGGAATAATGTTTATATGTCAGTAAAGAAAGCAGAATATTATGTAAGAGACCAATTTTCAGACAAAAGCATAATGAAGACTCCTGGGTTTTGAAAAATGAAAAATAAAAAAGCAAGTGCAAAAGTCAAGGTCTCCAGATGAACTGGAGCAGATTCTCCAAAATGGTCAGTAAAACTTAACAGCTCATTTCCTTATAAAATTGCACAAATTATACAAATTGTACCTGGGACTATTGCTTAAGAAAAAAAGAACAGAGGGTCATCACACCAGATATTGACTTTGTTTACTATTTCACCATTTACTGCACAGTGTAGTATTTTTCTTCTACGTAGAAAAATATAATTTCATTATTTTTGAGACATATTTACTTTATAGCATTTCTGCACTTTTGCACATTTACATTTATGTCATTTGGCAGACGCCCTTATCCAGAGCGACTTACATATATCTCATTTATACAACTGAGCAG
>JAQQZX010000009.1:16418861-16433406 GCA_030068355.1 Notoglanidium maculatum
GAGATAGAGAGAGAGAGAGAGAGAGAGAGAGAGAGAGAGAGAGAGAGAGAGAGAGAGAGAGAGATTGTTAGGCCCATTGCTTTGAGAGTCTTTGGAAGCGCACCTATAGCGAGCCAGCCCTGGAAATGAAATCCTGGCATTATGTATAGGAGTGTGTCTGAGACGAGACGAGACGGGGTTAAGGGTCATCCTGGATACGTATGAGATGATGGCGTGTTAAGAGAGGCTACATGATGCTGTGGTTCTCCTTCAAAAGTGCACACGTGAAGTGCTTTAATTATGCGCAGCCATTGACGGGGAGATTTCCTGTGAGGTGAGCAAAGTACACAGAGGTAAGCGCTTTTAAAAGGGCCGTGCAGCACATTAATGCATTAAACATTATGGCTCCGGACAAAAAGAAATAAAGGAGAGAGAAAAAATAGCGATGCCCTCATCATTTGCCTGAGGATTCAATGAATGTGAAAATGAATTAAAAGACGGGTCTTTTTGTGGCAACAACTTTGCAGCTACAATCTCTGCTATCTGGGTCTATTTTTTAAAGCTAATCTCGGCAAAGCAGAGGAAGGCTGGCTGTGTGAGATTGAGAGGTAGGACGAGGCGGTGGTGCCATGGCCGGCTTCTCAGTATTCCAGCCACTGATTTGAATGTCAGCAGTGATAAAGAAGGCTTCTGGGCCAAAGATGAGGAAAAAGGAGGGGGAACTAATCGCAGACTCTTCCCTCACTTGCCTCAAAGCCCTGGAGACTGTGTCAGATATTAAAACCTGCATTGTGGCCTGCCAGACATCAGTCCATCATACTCTCGCCTTCTTTTACATAAAAATAAAAAAAGTACAGGAAAACGAATAAAAGGAACTGTATCTTCCCAGCCATTAAAAAGAACCGAACATTAAATGTTAAAAGATTTTTGCGCAAACTATTTTTTTTCCCCCCTCATTATTATTTATTTATTTATTTATATATTTATTGGAATTTCTTTTTGCCCTCAAGCAAAGTTTGGAACACAGGCTGGTTCAAGTATTAATATAGTTTTGTTTTCTGTTTGGGGTTTTTTTTTTGCTGCTGCTGATGGAGAGCTCGGATGATTGGCATTTTTCTTTGCCGCTCGTGCCGTTCTATTTACCTCCTGCCCGCTTCGGAGCTCGCTATGCGCTCCAGATTGACTTTCCATCTAGAAAGCTATCAGCTGAAGTTTGCCCGGTGAATGTCAATCACACGTTCCTGCTTTCATACGCTCTCTTTCTTTTTAAGTGGACACGTAAAATTGCATGTTGATACACATTCTTATACATTTATACACAGCCAAACCGGTGCTGCAAGAGAAATATATCATCACTACCTGTGATTAATCGGTGTTGCATCAGACAGGAAGAGACAGCAACCTCTCAGCACACACAGGCAGTCTGAGAGTGAGTGTATATATTCTGACAATGTGTATATACGTTGTACTGTAGGATATATATTTTATATATTCTCTGTAGTGTATAACAACGTGAACCCAAATCCAACCTTTCTTTTTGCCATTTCTAACTTTTAGGTGATACAGATCTGTCTCTTTCATGACTGTGAACAGCAAGAGTCACACTGAATTTCAGATTTTCAGATGTGGTGCTGAAATCCAATTCGCATTTGACATAGATCTGACAGCTTTAATCTAATCAAGCTGACTCATGCGCACGAATGCGATTTTTACGACAATCCGACTCCACATTCGTTCATAATCTCAGCTGCAACATGTTCTTGAGGAATAAATTTGTGTACGCTGACTGAAGTTACCATGGGAACTGAAAGGGCGCGGAAAGCGAGGGTGCTAAAATAGAAAGATAATGTACAGGTAAAAACAAGCTGACAAATAAACTCATTTCAGCACTAGCGTTTGGAAGGTTTGTTTTTGAATCATGTCGTGAATTGAAACGTATTCTACGTTTCATTTATATTTTTTGTCAAATCGGCATTAACCTAACTTATGATTGAAGTTCAATCATGCAATATCCAAATAAGTCAACTATGTATAGTATGAGCTAATTGCCTAATGCAGGGATCACACAGACTAGAGCTAGTACCATCAGAAGCCTGTGAATATCCTATGAACGTTTCAGGTGTTTTGACCAATCAATGTGGAAAGATTCTTTTAGGGGCAAGAGCAAGACGGTTTACAACAAAGAGGCGGAAATCAGCCGGACTTGGACCCAAACTGAACAAGCTTTTCTCGTTCTCTCATTTTTTTCCCTTTACCTTTTTTCACTTTTCAATCCCAAAGCTACGAAGAGCAAAACTCTATTACCGGTCACCATTTTTTCACTGTTGTATGTTCCGTCGCATGTTCTCCTCATGCCTGTGCGGGTTTCCTCGGGGTGTTCCCGGTTTCCTCCCACTGCCCAAATACATTCAGATTAGGTCAACTGGCTATTATAAATTGCCCATAGGTGTGAATATGAATGTGAATGGTTGTCGTCTCTGTGTAAGCCCCGTGATAGCTTGGCGACCTGCCCAGGTTGTACCCCACCTCTCACCTGAAGTCACCTACGACTGGCTCCAGCCACACTGACAACACTGACATATAAATGGTGTAGATAACGGATGGATCTGCAACCACAATGTTGCTAAAGGCAATATCAGACTTCTTCAAGAGCCCATTCGATCCAAATTTATCGAAGACATTAAAATTCCCTTCCTGTGTCTCTGAGTTACAGGCTGCAAGTTTAAAAGTATTCAAAAAGAAAGTATTCACATAACTTTAACACAATTTGAACCAAACATTAATCAAAGTGACTGCAATAAAAGCAACTGCATTCCTTACGTCTCAAAACTCACATCAAGAAGAATAAGAAGTGGTGAGAATGTTCAAAAGGTGAGCTTAATAGGACGAAATAAGAAGCAAGCGAAGAAGTCGCTTCTATTGAACATCGCCGAGTCACATAATAGAACTGCACTGAACTTCCCGATTCTTCCTTCTGCATTCGGATTTCTGTAAAGCTGCTTTGAGACAATGTTCAAAGCAGGACAGAAATAAAATTGAATAGAGTAGCCGTCCTTCTCCTACATGTGTGCTTCCTTTCTTCACATGAGCTCACCTTCAGTTTCTTTGTTCGTTGTTTTGAACACGCAGGTCAGTTCGGGAGCATAACGTGATCAGACTGCTGTCGGATATTGACCACATTACAACGTCTACACGAACTGCCAAAGAGAAAAAAAAATCAGATCTGGAGAGTAAACATGAATGAAACACTTCGGCTCACAGGCTGAACATAGCCTATGGCATGACCGTGAGCCTCGGATGTGAGATCAATCGTGTCTTGATTTTACATGAGAGCGCCGTGATACTACGATCAGAATAAAGACTACACATTACTACACAGCGTCATTTTCAGGACGCTCTCCAGATTTTCTTAAAACAGACATCTGCCTGAACCTGAAGCTGTGTGTGACAGGACGGTTATGGACTTTCCACCCGAAGAAGACGATATCCATGTTTCAACAGTTGAACGCTTTTTCGCTGGCTTTCTGACTCGGGACTCGGTGTATGAATCCGTCTCTCGCTCTCTGAACTCAGAGGAAATGAGGCTCTTCTCTCAGCCCTCCATGGAGTCTATATTGCCTGGATAGCACTTCAAAAGCATATCGCTTCTCCACAGCAAAGATCTGCACATGGACATTTTGGAATTAGGCCTAATGCATTTTTAAGTGATTTCAGAACAGTTTTTTTTTTTTCCCACAGCTCTTCTTTTATCTATCCACAGAGTTCATTTCAGAGTGAGCAAAAAGTCATTTCCAGTCTGTAGTTTTACAACAATGAAACAGCGACATTATGAATGAATGAAGGCACAAAGAAGCAGAGGCTAGCATACAGAATAGACCACTTCGTTCATTTATTCTCTTAAACAATCCTGCTTTTCTGAGTCACATCTGGATCCTTCCTGAGAAAGTGTCACCTCAAACGTCCTGTTCTGCTTTTCACTTCTGGAAATAGATTTGGAAGGAAGGAAGGGAGGGAGAGCGGGAGGGAGTGAGGGAGGGAGGAAGGAAGGGGGGAAGGAAGAAAGGGGGGGGATAGACGGACGGACGGACGGACGGAAGCAAGGACGGAAGAACTGGGAGAGAGAGGGAGGGGTGAAGGAAAGAAAGAAAGAAAGAAAGAAAGGACAGGGAAAGAGAACAGGTAGAGGGAGGAAAGAATGAAAAAGAAGGGAAGGAAGGGAAGGGAAGGGAAGGGAAGGGAGGAAATGAAAGATTTTAAAAGAGAATACAAGAGAGAGAAAATCAAACAAGCGAGAAGAAAGAAAGAAAAAGGAGAAAGGAAGGAAAAGAAGTCGATGAGTGAGAGAACTGGGTACCTGCACTGCTTGTGTGTGCGCGTGTGTGTGTGTGTGTGTGTGTGTGTGTGTGTGTGTGTGTATGAAAGTTGTAAAGAGTGACATGCTCTGTGACTGTATTTCAGTGATAAAATCGCTTGAAACCAATTTTTTTAATTACACATTTGTTCAAAATATGCATATCTCTTAATAGCTATAAAGCTCTTAATTGCTGCAAAAACAATCTAAAAACACAGTATGAATGGAGTCTCTATGCTCATTCAGAATTAATTAATCCGAAAAACTTAGAAAAAAAAGGTATGGATTCACGACACAGTGCTGACCTTGCACTTTATATATATAAACGGTATAATTCATGGCCTGAGTCAAAAACTGCACACCGACGTATTTCCAGTCACACTGCAGCCTTGGAGCGCAAACACCAAATCCAAATAAATCACAGAAAACTGTTTACATCTGTTTAAAATAATTTACCAATGCAAAGTAAAGAAACAGCATCATCTTTCTCCTTCCTGCTCACATTTTTATAGAGAACGAAGTCACTTAGTTGTTCTATTTATTACCTCAGCCTTGAGAGACAGTTTTATACCACACGTCTGACAACAATTCTAATAAACACACTTCGCTTGCCGTTGCAGATTGAGGGATGTATACTAGCAAAGGAGAGAGCACAATTCCAACAAATAAGAAACCAAGAAAAGGTGGATAATGATAGAGGTAGTGGGTTGATATGAGATATGGAGAAAAGGATCACAATATGATATTTTCACAAAGGAATTACAGTTTAAAACAAAACAGTGTGTGAAAAG
Organism: Notoglanidium maculatum; assembly: GCA_030068355.1. Classification (NCBI taxonomy): domain Eukaryota; kingdom Metazoa; phylum Chordata; class Actinopteri; order Siluriformes; family Auchenoglanididae; genus Notoglanidium; species Notoglanidium maculatum. The sequence continues at coordinate 16,423,983 of JAQQZX010000009.1, forward strand.
GAATAACCACAGGACGGAAGTAAAAAGAAAGCACAACGATTAGCTCCTTGTTACTATGAGTACCAATAGACAGTATCACAGATTGTGACAATTAATCATGAATACAACATAAATAAATGAATACAACATAATGTAATTTAACCAAATAAGCTGTGTTTCATTACCAAATATGGACAGAAATAATATGATAAATATACCATATTGTGTTTGTGATTTACCTGCATTAGTTTGGCTAAAATTATTTTTCACCCATCCATCCATCATCCCAATCCCAGGTGACTTCGAGCAAGAGGTCGGATACACCCTCACGTCTCAAACGTACTTCAGGGCTAACACAGAGAGGAACATCCATTCACACTCACATTCACACCAGTGGGTAATTTAGAGTAGCCAGCTGCATGTGTTTGAACTGTGGGAGGAAACCCGGAGCACCCCGAGGAAGCCCACGCAGGCAGGCGTGAGCATGCAAACTCCATGCATACAGCCGACAGGTTTGAACCCAAAACCTTATTGCTGTGAGGTAACAGTGCTAAGCCCTGCGCTGGGAAAATCCAAACAGTCACAAAACACAAAATGGTTTTGTTAGAGTTTGAATAGTGCAGGACTGTTGCAAAGGCAACAGTCAAATGTTGCGGTAAGAATTATATCACTAATAAACGATACATCAGGTAGCCCAAACACTGAAACACTCTGGGCACTTAATTATTATGAACTAAAACTCATTCGTCTTCATTAAACACTTTATCCTGGTCAGGTTTGTGGTGGAGCCGATCCTGAGAACCCTGCACACGAGGCAGGAATACACCCTGGATGGGACACTACTCCATCACAAGACACACACTTATTCACACCTAGGGGCTAATCCACCTACAATTTTTTTTTTACTTTTTTTTTTATTAAATGTGGCAGGAAACCCCGCGGAGGACCCCTAGGAAGCCAACATGGACTTGTGGAGAACATGCAAAACTCAACAGAGACAGTAACCCGAGCACAGGGCATGACGGAAAACTAATTGCTGGACCGCCATGCCAAACGTAATGAAATGATTGGTTGGAGCAATCGCACCGGGTGACGTGAACTTCATAAGGTGGTACTGTATTAACGATTTCGTCCATAGGGCACGAATGCAGCAATAGGCAAAATAAGAGCAGGGAAAAGCTAAAGTCACACGGTTAGTTCTGTAAAGCAGTTTAAAAGTTGTGCATCGTGCATCCTAATACATCCATTACAACCCTTACGAGAAGACAGCTGTGCCTCAGGTTGACGTCTGTGACTGAATTTAAGTCTGTGACTACACACACACACACACACACACAGGTGAAGGTATGCTTACAGAAGATAAGGGACGTGTAGAAAAGCAGGAAGGCACTGTATCAGCACAGATATCCTGATGTAAGCCTCTTCTATCCATTTCTCCCCCTTTTCCTGCCTGTCTGGTTCCTACTTGCTTTATTTCTCCCTCGCCTCCACAGCCTCTGTCTCTTCTTTCTGTCACACTCGCTTTCTCCTTCTCCTTCTAAAAACCATCACAGTTGCCTTACCAAACTGAAGTCGTTGTCACTGAAGCCCTGGCAGGGCACACAGCGGTGAAGTCAGCAACCTACACAACTCCTCCGGCCTACATACGCCGAGCTTCTATCTCTGCATACAGCGCGCGCGCACACGCCAGAAGGTTTGTCAACTATATTTAGCTCAGGTCGACGATAAGAGCCGCAGGAGCCAGCAGTAGAAGGCTGTCAGGCTTAGGCTGAGTTCGATGCAATCTGGACTCTGATGCCTAGACTCGATGCCAGGCAGACTGGGAGGCAGCTATGTGGAGGATGGCTGGGTCAAGTCATTCAGAGATCATGATGTATAGATAAGCTGTTGCCAGGGAAACTGCATCGCAGAACATGGAACGGTAAAAAGACTACTGGGGCTCAGGAGGAAGGAACGTTGAATGAAATATACAATGGCCATAAAATATCCAGCCACATATTCATGTCTGCTTTCTAACCAAACACGTCTACTGAGCAGGTATCCAGTGAATAGCTTCTCTACTGGCTTTAAATAAAGCCAGTGGCTCTCAAGGTTCTCATGTATGGATCATATAAATGAAAGGAAAGTAAATAAGGGTCTAGAGAAAGCATCTTCAATTGGTGGATGCAAAGTACTCGAACTCGGGCTAAGCACTCGAAAATCACTGCTGATCAACATGTGAAAAAAACCGACTATATTTCAGCCACTCCTGCTTTATAAACAGTAAAGCTCAGAGTCAAGAACATCCTCTGCTGAGACGTCTTTCAGCCGATAGCATGCACTTATATAAATTTCCATTTTACAAGAAAAGAAAGACTTTTCAGTCTTTCACAGATTTGTCCTTTTAACATTGAAATACACAAACACATTGTTTATAGATGACTAGCTAGAGAAATGTGTGTTTATTCTTCACTTCATGTTTGCAAGAAACAAACCATAACTACTTCAAACTGTCTTATTTATAGCCATTAACTAATCACCAGGGGTTAAGCATTAAAAGGTAACTGCTTCCACCAATCAGACATGTTTGTTGCTAATCTGGACATGCTAGATGCTAGATTTGACACGTTTTCCAAGCCGTGGTCATGTTTAACACAATAAGTGTGATCTTAAGCACCATTACGAAGGTTTCCTAAAGCCCGCTAGCGTCATGTCACATCATGAAGCTTGTTGAGCGCATTCTCAGTTAGTTTGTGACATTAATATCAAACCAGTGTAGATAGTATTGCTATTGCAATGCTAAATGTAAAGTTAACGCAACCGCAAATGCATCTTTCACATTGCTCTTCCTTTCCTTTTCAGTGATTTGACTTTTCTGCCAGATTTCTGCACGTTCAATCGGATCTGCTTGAGCTGAAAAAGCAGGAAAACATAACTTTTAAGGTGTCTGATCCTGTATCGCTGTAACGAAGGCTTAAAAATTGATAAAGTCTACAGCACAAAAAGGGAAATGTTGGCAATTCTGTAGTCTTGACGCAAATGTCACTGTCGTAGATAGATTGAATATACTAGTGCATTTTAGACTAGTGTATAAAAATATGTATGTTTTATACTAAGCCTGGTTGAATAATTACTTGGTGGTGAGTTGAGGCCATCAGTCTTAGAACGCATAATGTGACAAGCTCACCAGCAGACGATTTATTTTTTGCCATCCTGACCAAAGATTGCTGACAAGAAAGTTCTAATATTTTATTAAAATAGTGCGAGCGTGACTTCTGCTACGAAGCTCATCTAAAAGCTACCAGTAGGAGAATGGTATATGATGATGAGAACAAAAAGCATGACAGCTACAAATATGGTAAAGGCAATGTAAATGAAACATGATAATGGATAGAAAAATATACCTGTATTACGTCAAGCTCGTTTGAGAACGATGCTGTTTCATGATGTTAGCACGACGTAGAATTTGTCGTATAATGTGACATGGAGAACACATCATCGGGTCGTATTTTATAGAATTCAGCCAAGACTTTACCGGGTTCGTCTTGTACAGTGTGACAGGTAATAACGTTAAAAGGCTGCTGAAATCATAGTCTAAAACCAGCTTTCCGCTACGATAAATCAGACGTGGTTCTCTGCGGACATAAACGCATCCTGTTAATTCTGTCACGTGTGGAAAGAAGAAATCAATAGACGTCTATGGGGGAGTTACTGGAGAGTGCCACTGGAGTGGTTATTTCTATAATGCACAGTACTTACCTGTCTAGGCATGTGTGTAGTATATATGGTCTAGGCTTATATAAGCTTCCAAGCCATTTTACATAGCGAATGTCAAGGAGTATGATGATAATCATGGTCAAGAGTAGGCTCGTTTCTTGGTCTGAATAGACGCAAGTCTATAAGCGTCAGTGGCATACCATGAGAGTGAGCATTAACGTACATGTTACTTTGGTATGCATTCTCATGAAGAAAAATAACAGGTGGCAGCTGAGGACGATTTTGCTGGTAAATCATCACAAGCAAAATCCTCTAGTGCCCCCTAGTGGGCTTGGATTGTTCCTCCACACCACTTATGTTGGAGAGGGGAGGAAGGCAAGAAAGGTAGAAGAGGAAAGGGTTGCTGCTTATTAGTACTGGTTCGAATCTTAAACAGTGACAGGAGAAATGAAGAGGTATAATATCATGGTCGCTTTTTAATTGGCGCTCACACAGTTGTTAAGCTACTTCCTGCTTTAGTCCCATTTACTCGGTGCACCGGGGTGACGGTAAAAACCCTTTAAAGGAAGCCGGCAACTGCACTGGCCACATCTTAATCCATGGATAAAATAAGCCTTGCATATCCTTCTATCTGAGAGATGGTGTTAGTCTTAGGACTAATTGGTACAGAGCTGAAGAGTTGCATCATACCTGGCAGTGAGGATGAGGGTTGGAGCAGCCCATCATGGCTCCTTTATTCTCGAAGATCTAAAAGGCAAGAGAGAGGAAGTGAAAAAGAAGCTGACATTTAATTAAAGAGTAGAGCTGTTTGTGAACGAAACAACACTGACACTCAATCACACAGTGCACACATCTACACACAGACACACACAAATATGACCCCGGTCGCAGAGAGCGAAACCTCATGTCTCCTGCCGTAGAGAGTTTTAAGACTTCCCCGAGCTTCCCTCAGGGGCGATATTAAAGGACTTGAGTAGGATCTGCCCTTTGTCTAGGCCACTTGATAAATATTGACTTGTCTCAAGTTGAGGTCTGTAAATCTAAGGAGCAAGAGGTAACACATGCCTTTAGCAGAAAGGAGATAACCAGCGGGCTTATCTGAAGAGACGCAGGAGGAGAGCACAAACAAGAGAAATGATCGAGAGAAAGAGAGAGAGAGAGAAAGAATGGAACACATGGGTTTTACTGGACGCAGATAGGTGTGTACGAAAATATCGATATACTTAAGTGTCACGATATTATTTTTTGTGAAAACCATTGTATGGATGTTTGATTAATAGCTTTAAATGCAAAGATTTTTTGACAGTGGCTCATTTTGTGTTTTGTTTAAACCCTGACTTAAAGACAGCAGTGCTGTAATCTATCTTCAGCCATTTGACTCTTCTTCTCCGACATAACCTTTGTAAGCTGAGACAGGAAGTAGGACACACTGCTAACATTAGCATTAGCAAAGTTTACATTATATATATATATATATATATATATATTTCGCCTTACTTACAGTATCGCAATATACCGAATAGTAACCCCTGCATCATGATACATATCGTATTACCAGATTCTTTCCAATACACAGCCTTAGTCTCAGACCTCACATGGACTTTTCACCAGGTTTTCCAACGTCAAGTGCGCCTCCATGACTGGTTTGACATATAAACAGGTTGACCTTTAACAAGTCGTGCTCGTGAAAGCTTTAATAATGAGATGATTCTGAAGACATTCCGCATGCTGCTGTGATTTTTGATACAAAGCTACGGTGCTCTTACTAAAGGCACTTGGATATAACCCAAGTGCCTTCAGAAAGAGCTTGATAGCTCAGTTTTAAAGCAGGCAAAAGCCATAGCCAGGGCAGAGATTGATGGTTTTGTGATCTCTGCACCACTTTTACAAGGTTCTGCACTTTTAATTTACTGTTTTATGCCTTTAAAAACGGCTAAATAACCGAACAAGGTGGCAACACTAATATCAGTCACAGTTCTACCTCATTCAGTCTGTGACTAGATGTTTAGTTCCTAGTTTATCCTTGCACACTAAATCAGCTTAACCCTGGACATTTTATGAGCTTTGGCAGGCTTCAGAGTGCGTGGCCGTTCTGCCTTAGAGGCTCTAATATGCTGAGGGCGCCTGGAGGAACACGTCGCGCCACTGAGCGTCGATCGGGCCTGAAAAGTCCTCGCTGAGAAGCCAGCTCCCAATTGATCCAATTAGTAAAGATGAGGAAGGCTGCAGGAGGGAGCTGGGGCTAATGGCGTCCCCCGCTCAGCGTGGCTGTTTTAAACACAGATCATTACGGAAGAAGAAACGCTCCAGAAATGACAAAGATGCACCCTGGAGGGAGACTGACTTCTAGTACAAATGTTAACAGGGTTTTCAGGGTACCGCTAAAACTCCCAGAGTGTTTAATAATGAGGGAAGTTAAAGCTTCGCTTTATAGTGTTCGAATTATTTTTGTTTGTTATGGTCGGGCTTAAGAGACTCCCGCATAATCTGTACTCCCAAAGCCTTTACTCACAAAGTAGCCTGGCTTTTAGGATGAAGTTGTCAAAATAACAGAAATGTAGGAAGGAAGGAATAATTGCAGTAAATCTGTTGCTAAGCATAACTGTTAGCCCCCATCTGCCCAGGTAAATGTAAATACATTTTGTTTCAGAGATGAATGCATACTAGTTCATTTACATTTTTTATGAACATTTGGAACAAATTTCAGCAATTACAATTGATTTAAGACAAAGTAAAATATATATTCAATGTAATTTATAAAAACTAGATTGGTAGTTTATATAGAAACATCAAAAATGTACTTATTCAGGTCTTTTCCTAAACCTAAAGATATCAAAACGCAATGTAAATCATATGTAATTGTTAATATTGTAACATTTATTTAGCATTTCTGGGAGGAGTTTCCAGTATCAGCGCTTTGAAACATTCAGAGGTAGTGTCATGTTAACATTTTCAGGTATGGGAAAATTGGACAAGGTATATTGTTTTGGTAACAAGCTGCATGGTTTCAGGTTTCTTGACTTTTACGGATGTTCCTTAACATTAAATGTAACTAGAAAGTGTTTATTGAAGTATTCCTTTTTTTTTATAAACAAAAATATGAATGGCACCAAACTGTTGAGGTATAAAAGAAATAAAAGACTTTGAGACATGCTGTTATTGGAACGTAATCAACTTTAAGGTGTTAAAGGTAAGTCGGCTTCATGTTGGGCAGCATCACACCATCCTGCCCCTGATTATTTTCCTATAACTGCACACTCCAATATGGGTTTTTTTTTTCCTTGCATAAAGTTGTAACCCTTCACATATAGCTAGTTTCTTACCTGCACCCATGGATAGGTAGGGCCTAGCTCCCGAATCAGCTCCGCCCACTTGTCAATCACTATGCGGATCTCTCCAGGCTGCATCAAAGGGAGGGTGATGTCAGACCACGGATGGAAGCACATGACCTTACTGAGATTTCCAAAAAAACAAAGCAGATAAATAATACATCTTAAACCTTAATCTCATTTTTATCCATAACATAAACATACGCTGAAACCCGTCTACCAGAAACAGAGTCCTTTCATATGAATGACATGAAAGAAAGCAAACCAAAGCAAGTGCATTAGACAATTAAACCTAGGACAAAAAGAAATGGCGCCCTATGAAATAAGGATGAGTGAAGGCTGATGTATAGGTTTATGCCGTAGCCTACGCAAGTGACCTACGCCGTTCTGAGCATTTATACTTGTGCGCTCTGCAATTATGTTATGCTATGACACAGAGTTGAGATTCTTTGTGTACTTCAAACAATTGCGACTGAAAAGGAGTTAGAGTTGGAGCTAATAAATGGTGAATAACCGTTACTTTTACTGAAATTACTGTGACACAGAAAAAAGAAAATGTACATATTTATGGACTTCCTTAAAATACCTCAACTCACATTTCAATAATTCAGAAAAAGAAGAAACGTGTAGCAGCCAGAAATGCGTAGGAGGAAATGTGATGCTACGAAGAGGACCAATCACAGTCGCCACGATGTGTAGTTACACTTCTGGAGAGGTGCGCATCAGGCTACAGCGTAGAGTATGCAGCTACGCCGTACCTGTGCTGTACATATGGTGTAGATTCTACCAAGAAGTATAAACTGGCCTCATTGTCTGTCTATGGTAGCGGCATGCTGCAGTGGCTGAGCTGCATTATTGGAAGATGTAGCACATTCCACATTTAGAAAGCACTCTTTCAGTATGTAGTCGTCAATTTGTCCTTTTCAGCTCTGAGAGATTTGCTTTAAGTTTTGTGGCTGTCACTAAACATAAATCAGCTGTGCACAAAATGCAGACCCTGACCTCTGATTACCATTAATTCAGAACACATTTGTAAATCTGGCAGGAATACTTGGTTCTAAAAGACTGATAAATGAGGCCCATTGTACCATAGTTCTCACTATTTTGCATGACATGCGTGTACGGACATCGACCATCTTATATTGCACAAATTGTACATGACTTTTCTGCACCCTAAACCAAAATAGCATGAACTTTGTGTGGAAGACACAGGGCAGGTCACAGGAGGCTTCACTAGCACACTTCGGCTGGAGCGCTAATTGGCTTGCAGCACACATGTCTCCGAATCAGAGGAGCCTCTGGAGACTGAAAGGTTCAAACTGATGTACAGAGCGTGTAATTTTAGCTGACGAGATTATTCAAACAGAAAGCTGGTAAAGTTTTACTTTGGCTGTGGGTTAGTAAAAGAGATCATTTTTTTACGAGTCAAAATTATGGACACTGGACTCAGAGCACCACCTAGTGGCGTTACAAAGCGACAGTTTAGATTTCACAAAAGATTGGTCTGTAGGTCTGCAAGTAAATAATGTTCAGTTCAGTTCGGTTAATCTCAGTTAAGATTAAATATATATTTTAATGAAGGCTTGTGGTTGAAATGTTTGCTTTTAATACAAATTTAATGGTTTTTACTCAAAATAAGTAGTTTTACCTATCTGCAAAAAAACTAAAATAAAGGTGAGCAAGTGAGAGTATCATGAATATAATCAAATTTAGTTAGTATTTCCTAACACAGATAACAATAACGCAAATACAGGAATATTAAACCTAACCTGTTTCTAGATTTATATTTTCACTATTTTCAAGCTTGAAAAAGTCTATATCATTTTTATAATTTTAAGCATTTATTTACAGAAAGATTTCTAGAAAGGGAAACTATTCACCAACAGAATAAGAAACTTTAAAACTTGAAGTAAAAGCTGAGAGAAATCAAGAGTATTGTGATATTGTTTTATGTTTTTTTTTGTTTGTTTGTTTTTTTTTTTTTTAATAAATTTAACTACAAACTGACAGGAAACAGCTAGATTGATGTTAAAAATTTTCAAATACTACTTTTCAGCATTTTAATTAATAAATTAGATATTGTTTTAATTATACAAAATAAGACATGTTTCGCTTTTTAGACATTACATAAATCTAATAGTTTTTTCTTTCTTTCTTTTTTTAACTCAACCCTGCAGTATTGCCGGTAGTTTGTTTGCGAACCTACATGAGACATACTGCGCACCATAGAAACACTTTTAGGATTTGTGATGTGATGTTTTTGTCATATCCCCTACACCTAATATATATTATATTACATTTTACTTTTAAGGTTTTATAAAAATGGTGTAGTGTTTAAGGAAAAACATCCATCCATCCATCCATCCATTATCTATACCGCTTTATCCATCTGGGTCGCGGGGAAGCTGGAGCCAATCCCA
>JAQQZX010000009.1:16438728-16467030 GCA_030068355.1 Notoglanidium maculatum
GTGACGAACACGGTGAAAGGTTTCACCAGGACATTGCTATGATGGAGAAACGATACCAGGGCAACTGGAATCCGTCAGTGCTTGCTGACTGCTGTTGGACACTGCAACGAGATGCACCAGACATTGAATACGAAAAAAAAAATCAGGAGCAAAACATTTTTAATTCTGTTGAATTTAATAGCTTATGCGAAACATAAACGTGACTAAATATGTTACTGTCAGTAAACATGTAAATGTCCTACGTGATGCAGTAAAACCAAAACTATATTTGTTCATATGCAGTAGGTACCTGTCACAATCAGCAAAAACTATTCAGGAAGCAAGACTTTACAAAAAAAATATCGTGCAGTGTAATTAGAGTCTATAGAGTCGATAAACGTTCCAGATACTTTATAACCATGGTGGGACGTAACCATGACAACAAGAGTAATTATCAGTTTAGGTCAAGTCTGTATTTACACTTCACTAACACTACTGCAGTTCAACTAATCAATTTCATTACACACAATGTAATTATTTATAGGCTACAGTGCATGAGAATGAGACAGGAACAGAACAACATAACACCCTCTGAGACGTAACCTTGACATGCGTGCGTGTGAGTGTGGGTGTTCAGCTGCTGTAAGCAGACAAGCAAGATAGCAAGAATATTGCTTGTAATAATAAATCAGAATATATTACGCATGAACGTCAGAGTAAACCAGTGTTTGTCAACCAGAGCTCTGCTGACCCCTTGTGGTCTGTGTCATAATTACATGGGGTAAGTGGGATTGTTTCTAAAAATATTTAAATTATGTCCAAGTGGTACTTGTGTTAAAGCTTTCAAAATATATTTTAAACATATATTTTTAGTCCCATTCAGCTGAATTATTTTATTTAATTTACACAGTAGGTTTAACATGTGAAGGTAGAAATTATGGGTTTTTTTGTGACAAAAGTATTATTAAACAAAACATCTGAGGCTACATTGGGCAAGTTCACCAAAACCGAACATTAGAAATTTGGGGAAAATTTATTTTTTTTATCCACTCATCAACGGTTCAGTTTCAAATGACTATTTTGAAAAAAATACTGGCACCCTGAAGTGTATCTATGTATGATGAATAATGTTAAAGAGGATCTCACCTGCCCATTGGCTCTGGTGCTCCCGGGACAGAGGGGATTCTTGGGGTCATGACGAGGGACGTTGTCCTCTGGCACATTCTCTACCTGCCCTTTCCACGGCCGTTTCATTCGGTGGGCCGAGACCAGAACCCAGGAATCGCGCAGCGGGTTGTACCTCAGATGCTGGTGCTCTGAGACGACAATTCATGAAAGCTTGTGAAACCAGAAACAGAGTAACAGCCAGTGATTGCTGGTAATAGGCTAAAATCTCTTAGTAAAAACTATTAGTACTGAGCATCACATTCCATCACAATGTCTCATTGGTGGCATAATAAGATTGAAGTTCAGCAGAATGATTATAGACACAAACACACACACACACACACACACACACACACACACACACACACACACACACACACAGGCGCACACATGCGTTTCGTGTTTTTACAAGTGGCAGCATGAATCCAGAAGGATGACAAAGAAGAAGAAAGGAAGGCAAGTAAGAAAAAAGAAGAGGAATAAATGTTTGAGAACCAAAATTTTGAAAAATCGATTTTTTTATTTTATTTTCGAATTTTTAATTAGCATGGAGAAAGCAATGAAGTGTGAATGTAAGTACTTGGAATACATGCTTGGAAAGGAAGGGGGAAAGGACCTGCATTCAGGTGGGTGAATCCTACATAGCGGATCTTTAATATTCAAGTGTCTGTGTTATACACAGGGCACTAACGCATATCTATTACACGGGCGTCTCTTCATTGCATGGAGAGGCACCTATAGTGCATTGCATCTTGTTTTATCTATTGGACGAATGGTAAAGAGCAATTCATCATGTTTCCTCATACATATAGAAACCCTTTAAGGCACTGCATCATGTTTTGTTGCACATGGGGGCATTTCATCCACCAGTGTCTGCCACCCCTAGCAATAAGAACCTTCAGTAAAAACACTGGCGCTGGATTGATATAAATAAGAAAAAAAAACATAAAGAAAAAAAGCTGTCAGGAATGATTGAATATTTTTGCTCCAGTCATGGATTAAAGTTGCCATGACATAAACGTGTTTAAATCAAAGATTTGGTGAATTAAAGGCTGTGTAATGGCATCATTTCAAAAGTATTTGGTGAGACAGAAGAGGTGCAAAAGAATCACCTAGACTGTTGTGGGGAAAATATGCAATTTGGATTATTACTGACAATATAATAGTGAGAATATAATCAGTTAAAGTCCAGCTTTGGTCCAAAACTTTATGCACGTGACTTGTCACGAGACGAAATGTCAACAGTTAGATCGTGTGTGTGTGTGTGTTATATATATATCCCATTTACCCTTTTTGAATGTTTGTGTGCTGATGAAAACAATGACAGATAAATGGAGAATACTGACTATCCGTGCACACAGCACAAGAGAATAAAGGGGAAAAAAAGAGGGTCGTGCATGTGAATAATATAATAATAGTTACCTCTGGGATCAAATTGGATATTGCTTGCAGTCTCCGTGGTGTCCATGGCAAACTATAGTCTGTAAAACGAACTAAAAACACAAAGTCATCAGCTGTTTATCCGGTAACATGTATACTAATGTTATGATCATTCAAACATCAGGAGGTAGGAGGCAAGTTTATTTTCTTCAGACAGGCTTCTCCGTTGATTTTGCGCAATACTAAGACTAACGTTCACTGAAATTTACTTAAATTATACTATATTAAATAATATCAAATAAGCATTTAGAATTAATTTAGAATTAATTTATAGTATGTTAAACTTATTTTATTCTTTAACTCATTGTTTAAGGGGCACAAAATAAATAAATAAATAAATCTTGAAATGCGTATCCAAGCGCCGTGTTGATGTTCAGGATTGCACCGTTGCATAGCCCGTCCTAGTACTGATCTAATATTTCATTGGATAAGAGCTTTTTTTAAGGTGACTTATGATTGGCCGGAATTGATAAGCTTATTACGTCATGGCAACTGAGTTCACTGGTTTGCCATGCTAGCCTGTGAACTAGCAGAGTTGCCTGAAGGAGTTTGAATAAAAGTGTATCAGGTGGTTGTTTTTTTTTTAGTTGTTAGTTTTTGATCTTTTGTGTAATTTTTTTATGTTACATTGCAGGAAATCGATTTGGACATAATGTTTCTAACTAGAAAATTGCTGAAACTTGTGGTGTTTGTCGGAGTGTTGGTGTTGGTCATACTGTACATACGGTACTGGTTAGCTAATAAACAGTATGTGTTTACAAAAGAAGACGTCGCCAAACTGGCCAAACAGTACTCAGGTGAGTTCAGATGGAAATGAGTGAAATGCTGTATTGTGATCCTGAGGTGCTGATTAACTCTGAAGCGTGTCAGATGCATCCTACTATGTGCCATGTGTTTCTATATTCAGTTTGGCATTCAATGTCTGAGCTAAAATTATATTTCTTGTTATCAGAGATGGCCACGTGATCTCTAGCCTGATATTTGCCTCTGAGATTAAAGGTCATTGGACAGACTGGCTGCTCTGATCACCACTTCTGTGACAGATCGATAAAATATCAGATTGAACGCAGAGGTGTGGCCACTCCAGCTCAGACCTCGAGGTCTGTAACGCCTATGCAAACTCCTAGTAACTCCTAGTAACTGCTTTATCCCTGTGAGGGGAAGCAGAGGAACCGGAGCCAATCCTGGGAACTCCGCATGAAGCCAGAACGCTCCTTGAATGGGACGCTGGTCCATCACAGCGTGCCATGCACTGACATTCATACATATGGACAATTCAACATGGTTTTCTTCTCATGGGAGGAAACCAGAGAACCCGGAGGAAACCTACACGGACACAGAAAGAACATACAAAACTCCAAACAGACAGTAACACAAGCTCAGGGATGTTGGACTCTGTCTGGTGGCAGTGCTACCCACTGTGTCATTGTGCTTCCCCTTATAAAAAATAATACATATTTAATTAACAAAGAAAGTTGCGATTGACTAACTGGAAGTCAGGCATAGTGCGTTGTTTAAATTAGACCAAAATGGGTTGTTGCTTACTTCTATTATACATGTATGTCCCATAATGTAAATCCCAAATTTGTATAGCTTCTCTCTCTCTCTCTCTCTCTCTCTCTCTCTGTGTGTGTGTGTGTGTGTGTGTGTGTGTGAGATGCTGTAGGTCAGGATCATGAGCAGGCCTTCTCTAAAGTAGTGGTGGAGTTGCGGAAACGCTACCCAGGCCACATCCTGCCTGACGAGGACCTGCAGTGGGTGTTTGTGAATGCTGGCGGTTGGATGGGCTCCATGTGTTTGCTTCATGCCTCCGTCACTGAGTACGTGCTGCTCTTCGGGACCGCCGTTGACACAAGTGGACACTCGGGTGAGTACGCTTAGCTAGTTGTGTAGACTGACACAAGTCACGTCAATCATCCTTAATCTCAGTCGTATGCCTCCATTTCTAAATTCTTCCAGTATAAGCAAGTTGTTTCTTGCTTTGTCATATACGTTAGGTCGTCTCCTTGGTTGCCCTTTTGAGTGCATTAGCAAAGCATGACACCATAAAAAACTAAATTCTCATTGAAAATGAGCAAACAGTTTTGCAGCTCATCAGTATACAGCTTAGCTTAGCTTATATAATGTACTGATCTACACTAAAAAAGCTTCTTTTTTTTTTTTTTTTTTCCTCAGGTCGATATTGGGCTGAGATATCAGACACTGTTATTTCCGGCACTTTCAGGCAATGGAAAGAAGGATCGACTAAAAGTGAGACTTACTACCCAGGTATGAACATCATTAAATTCATGGGGTCCATTTGACAGTGCCTTTTTAAAGGAATACTCCAGGATTTTTTAAAATTAATATTTATTTAACACAACTGTAATGTTCAACATGTTGCTCTACACAGAGGGAAAAAAAGGCACTTGAATCAATACTGACTTATAACAGAAGTGTAAGGGCAGTTGTTGGTTGACTAAGTAAAAGTAGACGAAATGTATTTTTGTACAACACTACTGAATTCTTCACTCAAGAATACTTAGGTAAAATTAGTTTAACGGTGTTTGTTAATTAAGTACTAAATCTGTATGATTTATTTATTTATTTATTTTTTTCAAAAAACCGAGAATCTGTGGTTTTGCTTTGCCAAGGTAACTAACATAGCTGAAAATAAACATGCAAGTGCCTCAGTTTCGACCTGACGAAACAACAATGCCACACGTATTGTGTGTTCTATACGTGTATTGACAGAATCGAACAACTGCCCTTAGATTTCAATTATAAGTAAGGTTCAATAAAACGCATCCTTTTTTTCTCAGTACAATGCCAAACATTCTTGTCTGCGGTAATGTCACACACGCCACAGAGCAGCAAATAGAAATTAAGTGTGTGGGGGTGGGGGGGATGCTGGAGTATCCCTTTAACTTTGGGTAATTCAAGTTAATAATGAAAAGCTTTGAGGAAACAATCTTGTGATTGGGTCGGGATTTGGCAGGTGACACGATCGTGCACTCGGTGGGCGAGGCGACCTCGGTGCAGTGGACTGCAGGGACCTGGATGGTGGAGTACGGCAGAGGATTCATTCCATCCACGCTGAGTTTTGCTCTAGCGGACACGGTGTTCAGCACACAGGACTTCATAACACTCTTCTACACCTTTCGTGTGTACATGAAGTGTCTGCTACTGGAGGCCAACACTTTCCTGACTGAAGCTGGTGTCTTCTAAAGACCACAGTGATCCCCGGTGCCATTGTACTACTTCAGTGCCATCCTGTAACAGACTGACATCTGACAATCTTATGGACTGGACTTTCTCGGGCAGCCTGCAGAGAAAAGTGAGACGGTTCTCATAACATTACTGACATCTAGAGTATTTGATTATCCTGACTTGGAAGGAGAAAAAGTCTTAATTGTTGGTCGTTGTACAGTAAAATCCATCAGAAGTAGGAAGACGGGATTGTTCGTTACTTACAATACCTCACTGAGCACCTTAGACTGTGAAGATCGTATGCGTGTTGCTGACACTGGAATGTTGCGTGAATTGTTTATTGCAATCCTTTCTGTCCAGCCTTTTTCCACAATAAAACTTTGTACTGTTCGGTTACTCACATGTGTTTGACACTATCTCACAAGTAATTGCTTGACTGTCTGAACTGTCTTTCACGTCCTTTCTAGATCTGCTATTCTCTCAGGTATCCAGTGGATCCAATTAAAGATATGCAATGTAACGTCTGTCCTCTAATAGCACTGCAGAACGCCAGAGGGTTGAACGGATCCTCGTAAATTGTATCATGACAGGTAGCAGACAATGACGGCTAGTCATGATATGAGACGGCAAGGCTAAAATCTAATATCTATTACTAGCTTGACAATAAACGTATTAGGGTGCAGCAATGCATTATGTCGTAAGGTCCTATCATTGGCATAAAAATGAGAAAAAAACATTGTGCACACTCCAGGGTTCTCGGTTCGATCCTGAGATTGGGCTACTGCCTGTCCTGTCCTGAGTTTTGCATGTTCTCCCTGTGTCCGTGGGGATTTCCTCTGGCTTCTCCAGTTTCCTTCCACATGCCAGTAAATGGATATGTGCTAGGTATATGGATTTCTTTCTTTTTCTTTTTTTTTTTTTCCATTCTCTAGATATTTGTCTTAAACACTTCGTGTCTTTGGGCCTGTGGTTCTTGTATTTCTCTTTCTTTTCACTGTTTGAGAAAACCCCTTCTCCAAATCTGTGAAAGAGAGCTCTTCACATGACTTCTTACAACAAACTGTTGAGAGTTTGAGTCTGTTTGAACTCTTAATAAAAGAGTAAAATGACAAGCTGTGTTTTTGGGGGGACGGAGAGAGGGAAGAAATCAAAGCTGGTAAAGGAATGACTGTTTATCACAGTTAAAATGCAGAGAACAGGAACTTATCTCTTGGGTGTTCCACACCATTAAATGTAACTATGAACCTATTAAATGCTTGATGTGTCGTTCATTAATAAACTCAACATTTAATCATTGGTTAGTAGCTGTGATATTGGGGGGGTGAATGGGCATCACTCATAAATGTGTAAAGGTTGATGAACATGCCTGTCCAGATTTAGTCCCCACTTTGCTGTAATAGCCTCCACCGTTCTGGGAAGGCTTTCCACTTGATTTTGGAGCATGGCTGTAGGGATGTGTCCATTCAGCCCCAAGAGCATTAGTGAGGAAAGACACCGATGTCGGGGGAGGAGGGCTGGGGTGCAGTCGCCGTTCTGATTCATCCCAACAGCGTTCAGTGAGGTTGAGGTCAGGGTTTTGTCCAAGCCACTCGAGATGACCGACCATGTCATGCAGCTCACTTTCTGCACAGGTACACAGTCATGCTTGAACATCCATCCAGTCATTATCTATACTGCTCATCTGGCAGGGTTGTGGGGACGCTGGAGCCGATCTAAGCTGTATTTGTCTGTGTTGACCACTGCACAACCATGCTGTGAAGGGAAATTGCTACATCATACACAGGCATTCTTGACAATTGTGTGCTTCAAAACTTTGTGGTAACAGTTTGGGCAAGGCCCGCATTTGGGTGGTCAGGTGTCCACAAACTTTTGGCCGTACAGTGTAAGTAAGGAGCATTCAAATAAATGGGAAACATTTGACATTCCTTACACAGATAACTGACTGTGATGTAAATTCCAAGGGTTTCGATAAGAAAACTCAAAACAATGAACATCTTTTGAAGCGACATTGTAAAATATGGACTGGGGGATGCAAAATTATACACAACGTCAACGTGACGTCACGGAGACTGCGCGCGCAACTGGCTCCTGAGTGTATGTGCAGGCAGCCGGACTTCACATTTATGTGAAAACACTATGGAGTTGTCGTATCAAGCCATCAAAACAGCAAACCAGGCAAGAGAAGCGGTAAGTGAGCAGTAATAATTCATGTATGGCATTACATTTTTATTTTTGCGCCTAGCCTAGCTAGGTTATTAGCTCTCAGCTACCTACATAATTAGCTTAACTTTTTCAATGAGCCGCTTTGCTGCATTCCTGCTGGTCTATTAGGCATTAAAAGAAAACAGGGAGACACTTTTTTGTTCTGTTTATTAATTAATTAATGTTGTGAATTTTGAGTCTTAATTAAAATGGAAAAAAATGCTAATTTGAGATTGACGAACGGTCTGTTGAGTCCTGTGTTGCCCTGGCAACGTGTCACGTGATGGCGTCTAACTCCGAAGGGTGGACATTTGGCGCCATCTTGTGATTCTTTGTGGGTTCTGCTACTTAAAAAAACAGGAATAAAAAAAAATTGTTTAAAAAGTCGTAATTTTAACAAAATCTTTTTTTCAGGATGAATTAAGAAGAGAAACCAGAAGAAGGAATTTGCTTATATTAATTTATCATCATTTAATGGAGGAAGGGTGAGATTTTGAGTTTCTATAATTATCCACACGCCCCACACCGATCCAGACAAACCGTCTATGTTTTATTTTCTTCATATCCTCAGGTATGTGGATGCTGCCAGTGCACTGGAACAAGAGACCAATTTTGGGCTGCGAAGGTTTGAAGTGTGCGACAATGTTGACCTGGATACAGTTCTCATGGAGTACGAAAGCTTTTATTTCATAAAGTTTCAGAAATATCCCAAGCTAACAAAGAAACTGCCAGAACAAGGTAGGTGTGAACATAACATCAAACTCAACATACACTCAAAGCTTTGTCTGGCTGGCCTCTAAAACAAAGCTGGAAATACTAATCTGTCCTTATAAAGTAAATCCAGAATTATTGGCACCCTTCATGAAAATTATATATTAAGTATAGTATGTGGAGCCAATAACAGCTGACATCGGGTGAGAGGCGGGGTACAACATGGACAGGTCGCCAGTCTATCACAGGGCTAACCCACAGACGAACAACCTTTCACACTCCCATTCATACTGATGGGCAATTTAGAGTTGCCATTTGACCTAATCTGCTTATCTTCGGGCTGTGGGAGGAAACCAGAGCACCCAGATGAAACCCATGCAGGCACCAGCAGTCTTTTTTTTTTTTAACATAAAAAGTGTGTTTTATGCACTGTCACAATTAATATTTGGTGAAGCCTTCCCTGGAAAGAAAAACTGCACTGTTGTAGAAGAACTTTGCACCACTTCTGTACACATAATATTTCAAACTTGATGGTACTATGTAGAGGTAATCAGGGTTTGGGTGGGAACATCCTGTACTTAGCAGAATTCATGAAGAAAACATTTTGTTGCTGAACATCCTATTGGTGTGCATGACCAAAAGGGGGTTTCTGGAGAAGAAATGCAAATTTAAAATGTAATATTTTAATTGAATATTATTTACATATTAGATGAGGGTGCCAATAATTTTCCAGGTTTTAGACAATATTATTTAAACATTTCTTATAAGAATGACTTCTGGTAGAGTCAGGATGAACATTTTGATCAGTGTTTAATGTTTACTTTATATAGTCATTTTTGCCATTCTCTTGAAGGATCCAATAAGTCCTGCGTTAACATTTCTGTATATTATATTATGCACAAACACTGGTAATGCTTGCCTCTTTGTAGTATACCTTAATGCTACCACTTTTCCACCTAGGTGAGAATAGACGTGTTAGAAGCTCTGGTAAAAAGAGGTCAGTATTTTTACAGAATTTATAGAATATGCAGAATTTTATAGACTTTTTTTATTTAGAATTTATAGCACAATCAGCATCCATTTCATTTTCCTTATTTTTTTGCCTGAAAGGACCTCAAGTGTGAAACAAACACTGCCCAGAATCGCATGTATTCAGCGTCCGCAGTCCAGGAATGGGATTAAAAAGCAAGAGTCTAAGGCAGCAGGGAAAGACTGGACGAAATCTGGCACTGTGAGTTGTTTTTTTTTTTTATCCCACAACCCTTTAAAGATGGATGTGCAAAATGCCGTGATGCCAGATCTGCCCAAAATTGCTTTTCTCAATCGTTGGTCTCAGACACTGCAGCTGTCTGATTTTGTTTCAGGAGGACGAAGGATCATACCTCCCTGAGAGCAATGAGTTTGGCCTCAGTGTGTCACCCATCATTAGGAACGGAGGTGGCGAGATGACGCAGATGAAGAAGGTAGCCCCTATATTGCTTTTCAGTTTTGCATTAAAAAAACAAAAGGGACTGCAGTTATCTTGGGGTTTTTAGCCTAGTCATATTATAGTTCTGTCTGTGTTGCATTAAACTAAGGATAACTCTTTTTTTATAATGTTTTTCTCTGGCCTCTCAGATTGTATGTGCGGGAATCAGAAAATAGGGGCGTCTCTACACACCCAGTAAATTCAAAAACCTCTTATACTATTCTTGCAAGCTACTTACGCGCACAGAGGCTATTTGACTAACACGGAAAATGACCAATCACAAACTGTTTCTCGAGCATACATACAAGGACATCATGTTTAACGCTAGCTGTTTCAAACAAAACCTCTGAACTATCTGCATTTCTGGGAATTTTAAATACAGTAATGATGTCCTGTTTTTCCGTAAGTTTTTGTGCCACAGTGTTTGTTTTCCTTCAGTAACCAGGGAAGTGTGGTAAGCCAATAAGATTATAATCTTCAAGATCCTGAAGCTTGTGGCCAGAAAAGTGCACAAACACTCAAATTTGAGTTTCAGCTAATCACTAAAACAGCTCACTATGCCTTAGTTATGGTCAGACAGAGCTGATCTTGTGAGACAGTAACTTTTCCAAACCTATACCAGTATGATATTCCACACTAAGAAGGTATCTTGCCTCAAATTTAGAAACTACAATTACATTCACAAAGGTGCTTCATTAACAGAGGTAATTCTGCTTTAAATCTCTGTAGGGTCAACTGGTGGACTACAGGGGTCTCATTCAGGATGCTGTTAAAGGAACCTTTAATGAAATAGCAGTAAACAGCTTGCACTACAATCCTGATCCTTCAGTAAGTTCACAGTCTTCTAATCATCACATCTAAGCCGAAGCCTTTTTAGCAGCTAACTTTGTTGGCTGTGTGTATAAGACCGTGTTCATCTAATCCACAAATTACTATTTCTAATCACATTCGGCTACACGCAGGAGCGGCTGCTCAAACCCATCAGTGCCTTCTGTGGGATGAACAGCGAGACGAGAGAGCTAGCAGCTGTTATTAGCAGAGTAAGTGCAGTTTACACAAACCATGCATTTCTTCGGAGATTGTTCTGTAGTAAAGAAATAAAAGAACAACGATCCAGCATGTGATATTTAGCGTAGACATGACTCACTTCTATGTACAAGTTCATTATTGAAAATTAGCCTATGCTAGACAATCTGTAAAAAACCCTGAGTGTGTTTACATGTACATGAATAATCTGACTGCTATCTGATTTTAATAGTTATCAGATTATTAGTGGTCATGTAAGCAGCATCTTATATTGGATTAAAACCATTATTGAATTTATTATTGAAACATCAAAAATCAAATATTCACCTGGTTTTACCGTAGTAATCAGCGTATTCAGTCATATACCAGTAAACCTTTCTTCATTCTTTACTACTTCTGAGCAGCAGAGTGAAAAGCCACACAGAAGAAGTTAATCTGTGTCCAAAATGGCAACCTGCTCCCTATTCCCTAAACACTCCAAAGTGCATAGTGGGACTTCTGGAGCTAAAATGCATCTAAGATAGAGTATTTCAGTGTTTTGTAGGATTTCAGGTGCATTCTCGATATTCATTGCCATGCTTTTAAATATGATTATAAAACTTAAATAAAAAAGTCACTAACTTGTCAATATTATGTGGCTTGAGACATGAAATGATGACAAAGAAGCATTTTTTTCTTTCAAAATAAACTCCTAAATGAATATTTATAAGTAATGTGAAGTACATTTTAAACAGTAAGTTAGAATTGTACTTTTGTCTCATGTTATTCTTTTTTTTTTAATCGGTGGTTTTTGATGTCACTTGAACACTTTGAAAATTATTGCGGTTAACAGATTCTTTTACACATACAACAGTCTCATTGTGTATGCGAGTGAGAGCATAGGCACACAAACACACACACAGAGGAACAGATATTAATGAATTGCTTGTGTTTCATCTTTCTCCTGTCTTTCCCTAAAGGATATCTATTTACACAACCCCAACGTGCACTGGGACGACATTATAGGCCTGGAGGCTGCCAAGCGATTAGTCAAAGAGGCTGTCGTCTACCCCATTAAGGTGCACAGCTGCTAAACACTGGTATTCCTCAAACTGCCACCATGCTTCGATTCTAAATATCTCACTAAAGGCTAAGAGGAAAGCAAAGCGGGGTGGTTATAGCTTTCGGTGGCATTAAATCCATACTTGAATACCACCCAACCTTTGGCCGCGTCATTTCTTAGTCATTTTCTTTTTATAAGCGGATGAAAAGTCTGCGGCGGGGTCATGACACAAAGCATGCAGAAAGAATATTCGTGTCTGTTTTATTAATAAAAATCCATGTAGCAAGTATTCATATTCCTGTAAAATGTTAGATAGATTTTTTCTGCTATGATAATCCTAATAGCTTGCTGTCAGCACATTATTTTTAAGCAGTTCAATGAGTGTCAATACTAAAAACCTCCCCTGAGTCTCAGTTAAGCCTGTTAGTAAAACAGTAAGTAATACTAATAAGGCATGACCCACTGGGCTGCTGTTAAGATGTCAATAGCACACAAGATGTTTTTATGTCACCATGTAATGATGAGAGAAATCAGTGCGTAATGTTATTTATTCTCTACTCTGATTGGTCTGCAGGCGTTGATTACATTTCTTTAACAGCAGGTCTGACGGTAATATCACGTTTCATGCCATACTTACTGTACGTCCTCTATGTATTTTCTCATTCTCTGCAGTACCCTCAACTGTTCAAAGGAATTCTCTCGCCATGGAAAGGTTTGCTGCTTTACGGGCCTCCAGGTTGGTGTTTGTGTTAAAGGAGAATGCAACTGCATGTGATCGCTATATTTTATTCTCATATTAGTATTTCTGTCAGGCACAGGAAAGACTATGCTGGCAAAAGCAGTAGCTACAGAATGCAACACGACGTTCTTTAACATCTCTGCATCCAGTATCGTAAGCAAATGGAGAGGGGATTCCGAGAAGCTGGTTCGGGTCAGTATCATCTGTATCTCTGTCTAGAAATGGGACTTTTTTTTTTTTACACAGGAGTTTAAATTCCATAATGAGACAGTAGAGGACAGGTTTTTTTAAACAAGCCATTTCTTTCAGACTGGTATCATACATTCTGTTATTCCGTGGGATCTTAGCAAGAGTGCTGTATTTATAAAATACGATGTAGATAGATGTATAAATGTTTTTGTCTGTTGCAGGTTTTGTTTGAGTTGGCGAGATATCATGCACCATCCACCATCTTTCTGGACGAGCTGGAGTCCGTGATGGGTCAGAGAGGTGTTGGACCAGGGTAGGATTTTTTCAAAGCATTAGTCATTGTGCTGTAGAGTCATCATGCAATATATGTATTATAAAGCTATGGAAATATATGGAATATATAAAATTATGTGGACCCCCCTCCTAATTATTGAGTTCAGGAGTTTTGGACACACCCGTTGCTAACAGGTGTATAAAATCAAGCACACAATCTACATAGACAAACACTGGCAGTAGAATGGGTCATACTGAAGAGCTTGGTGACTTTAAACATGCCGGTGTCATAGGGTGCCACAAGTTACTTCATGAATATTCTGCCCTGCTAGACCTAACCCGGTCAGTTACAGTTGTAAATGCTATTAGTGTCAATTGGAAGGGTTTAGGCTCAGCAAGAACAGCTCAGCCATGAAGCAGTAGACCATACCAACTCCCAGAGTGGAGCTGTTAAGTGTTGGAGCGTGTAGCATGTAAAAGGTGCCTATTGTCTGTTGCATCGGTTGCTACAGAGTTCCAGTCTGCCCCCACAAGCAACAACAGCACATTAACTGTGTGTCAGGAGCGTTATGAAATGGGTTTTCAAGGCAGAGCAGCTGCAAACATGCCTAATATAACTAAGCATAATACCAAGTGTTGTTTGGAGCAGTGTAAATCATGCCACCACTGGACTCTGGAGCAGTGGAAACGTGTTCTCTGGAATGATGACTCACGCTTCATTATCTGGAAGGCTGATTGACGTGTCTGGGTTTGGTGGATGCCAGGAGAATGCTACCTCCTGTAATGCATAGTGCCAATATTAAAGTTTGGTGCAGGAGTGATAATTGTCTGGAGCCAGTTTTAGGGTTTGGGTTCGACCCACATTTCCAGTGAAGGGCAATACTCATGCTACAGGACACAAAGACCGTTTAGAAAAGTGTACGGTTCCAATTTTTGGGGAAGGACCTTCCCTGGTCTAGCATGACTGTGCTTCTGTGCACAAGGTTTGGTGTGGAACACCAGTAGCCTGCTCAGAGCTCTGACCTCAACCCCACTGAATACCTTTGGGATGAACCGACTGCGAGCCATGCCTTCTTGACCAACATCAGTGCCTGATCTCACTAATGCTCTGTGGCTGAATGAGCTCAAATTCCCAAAGACACACTCCAGAATCGTGTAGAAATTCTTCCCAGAAGAATGGAGGCTGTTAAAAACACAAATGGGGACAAACTGCATGGTTTTGGAATGGGATGTCTAAAAAGCTCATATAGTTGTGATGGTCAAGTGTCCGTATACATTTGGCTATATACGGTATGTTATGCGGTGTAGACAAAACAATTTAAAGCTACACAGAGTTTATGAGGTCACATTTTATTAATTCATCCATATATATTATTAGTCTAAGACCACAGAACCTCCTAGAGTTTTCCCCATCAAAAAACCAAGATTATATGAATATACTAATTGTAAATGCCCCCAAATCATACATGCCACGCCCCCATATTGGAACATGATGATGAAATATTCAGTGCTAACTGAGATTTTTATATCTGAGATACTGTGAATAAACTCTTGTTAATGATGTGAGGTTTTAGTGGGGGTATTTTAGTTAGATTTAAAGTTTACGAAGTTTGTTTTTAATTTTCATTTACTCAACATACCATTCATCTTTGCTGTTTTTCCCTTAAGTGGTGAGCATGAAGGCAGCAGGAGGATGAAGACAGAGCTGCTGGTTCAGATGGATGGACTGGCACGCTCTAATGACGTGGTGTTTGTTCTGGCTGCCTCAAATCTTCCCTGGTGCGCAAGAGAAAATACACTGCTGCTGTCACTCACTGTAGGTCCATTTTCAAACCTCTCTTACTCTACTTTTGTTCTCAGGGAGCTGGACCATGCAATGCTGAGAAGACTGGAGAAGAGGATACTCGTGGGTCTGCCTTCTGCTCCGGCCAGAAAGGCAATGATCAATCACTGGCTTCCTCCAATCAGCAATACAGAAGGGGTGGAGCTTCGAACTGAGCTAGCCTATGATGTCCTGGCAGAGGTGCGTCACATGAACAACTTCGTAGCAACCCGAAATGTCTGGTCAGTTTTAATTTGACCAGTTATTGACATTCATGACTACCTGCTTGTGTTAATTAGCCCTCGCGTAATCCCTACCTGAACTGAGCGTTGCAGCAGCGCTTTAGTCCTTTAGGCTGTCCGGCTCTTTCAGCTCCTCATCCGTAACCTATTATAAAAAAGATCAGCTTGCAAAGCATCTACGTTAATGCTAATACCACACCATTGTGCTCGTCTTCTAATATACTGCTAATTAGAATTTTGACTCCAACATTTGCTGTCTTTACTACTTCTGTGTTGGATTTCTCATTAAAGGTGCTATATGCAAGAATTAGCCACCTTTCAAATTCATACTCCCCACTGGGGGCAGTACATCACCAGAAAGTTGGGGTCTCTACTTCTATTGTAAGAAACAAGGATATGACTGTCCCTCCTAAGGGGGCAGACTTGACGCATTGTCACCTCTTGAGGTACAAAGTGGTATTACAAGACTGGACAGCATGTCCTGTGTCAGGGCCAGCTGCTTAGCATGCAACCTTCAGTAGCTATCTCTGGAACAAAATACAAAGAAGTCTTTGATATAAATTCAAAACTGTTATTTCTTCACATTCTGTTGATAATTTTAGTTCATTTTTAAATGTTTTAAACTAAAAATTTGTACATATAGCACATGTGAAGAAAAGGAGAAAAGAAGAGCTTGGTCGTTTGTTTTTAAGAGCTAACAGGGAAACCTGACCAATATCACTTATGTTTGATATTGTTTACATTTTCTTTCTGAAATCCCACTACTGTAACTGTGCTAATACTGTCCCTCTGAAACAAATTGGCAGCATAATCACTAAACCCATCACATGCATATATGTGTTCCTTTAAGGATGCTTGTGTTAATAACAGACTTTTCATTTTTAAGGAAACAGACGGTTACTCGGGCTCAGATATCAGGCTGGTCTGTAAGGAAGCGGCGATGAGGCCTGTCAGGAAGATTTTTGACACCCTGGAAAATCACAGCGAAGGTAAGGTTTTTTTTTTTTTCCAAAACTATATGAACGTGTTAAAATGCACTGCTCCAGCTCAGTCCCATGTCTCCACAGGTCACAGCCAGATGCCGTTTATTAAACTAGAAACAGTGACCACAGCAGATTTCCTGCAGGTCATTGCTCACACCAAACCATCAGCCAGGAGCCTGACAGACAGGTTCTCGGCCTGGGAGAGAGAGTACGAGTCTGTCTGAGCTTACAGTCTGGACTGTGATAACAATGTTAGTGTAAATACTGCAAACAACATACACACACACAATCATTCACATCTAGGGGCAATGTAGAGCCACCAATCCACCAACAAGGACATTTTGGGAGGTGAGAGGAAACCTGACGACCTGGAGAAAACCCATACGGACAGAGGGAGAACATGAAACTCCACACAGATGTGTAGAGTAACCTGAGCTCATGTTACTACATCGAGCTGGATTTATTTTGCCATCATCACATACTCTGTATTTATCAGAGCACAACATGCATACACTCACAAAAAAAAAAAGCAAAAAAGGGTGAAAAAAAGATGCACATGGAGTGAAGAGCCTAACACTAACAGAGTGAAGGACCTTTAAGAAAATTTCTATAATACGGCTCAGAGGAGGGACAGGGATGATTTTTCCTCATGTTTCTACTTCTTTAAAGCTTCAAACTTTTAACCCAATGTCCTGCACAGACCAATGTCTCAGTTCACGATTAAATACTGTCTCTATAGTCAAATGTCTGTCTCCCTTTTTTAAGTGGACAGAGCTAAATGAACCTCTATTTGACAATTGTACAGCATCCATGAGGCAAAGTCAGAGAAATGTTTGGGGGGAATTTTGCCATGACCCTCTCATTCTCCAGACCTCTGATATTCAGGAGAGTTAGAAGAGATATGTAGGGTGGAATGTAAAGTTATAACAGATACAGCATTGAATCCGTCTAAATCAATGTTTTGCAACATTTTGTTGGGCTGAACATGAACAGCGCAGGATATTAATAACAACAAAAAGCATGACAAATCAGGAGAAAGGCACACTGAGAGATACTTTACAGTCTGTGGGTTTCTGCAGTTCTTTATAACTGTGGGTTTGACTGGAATCAGGTGTGTGTAATCAGAAGTCGGGTGAACTGGCACGGGACAGTTGTAATTGTGGTAGCCATATTTGTAAGCGTGACAATTGGACAATAAATAAATAAATTAAATAAATCAAGATGAAGTGCTTGTTCAATAGATTGTTTAATAAAGAAAAAGCTACTGAAGGACCAAAAAGCACCATGCTGCTTGCATTTAAAAATAGTATTGCAATATTAAGGAATTTTGTGACCACAATAACTAGGTGAGAATAATTTAGAGTAATTGTAATATAAGGCACTTCCATGTTTCTACTAAAAGAGCAGGGCATTAATAATGGCAATATTGTGGGTTCAATTCTAATGTCGGTCACACAATGAGAAACTATTGTACAACATATCGTCACATAGTCTGATTATAAAGAGAATCTCTTCCTCAGTTGACAGTAACTGGAATAACAAGGAATCCAACAAGGAATAACCATTCATTCATCTTTGGAGGTTGGTGGATTTAGAACCCCATCATCTCACACACACACATACATTTACATTCATTCAGTTTAGCATACCCAACTACCAACAGGTTTCTTTGGAAAACCAAAGAACCTTGAGGAAACTCGCAGACACTTGCAGAACAAGCACAACTCCACAAACACAATAATCTCAGCTCAGGATAGACTCAGCAGATGGGGTGGGTATGTGCAAATCAGGGTATCCAGATGTATTAAAATCCATTAAAACCTTAGGAGTTGTTATTTACAGCAAACTCAGACAAACATATTAGCTTCGACCTATTTGTTTTCCAGAGCAACTTGTTAATTATGATCTGGCAACCCTAGAAGAACACTTCTTCACAGTGCAAAGCGGCAGTTTCAATCATTAGAGGGGGAAAAAGTAAAGACACTAATTAACTGCTGGAGATCTGTATTTTCTCGCGTTGCAGTTCCGCTCCAGTCCAGCCGGTGGCGCTAAATCAGCAGGAGATAGCATGTCATAAAGAAGTAAATACAAAAGCAAGGAAGAAGAAGGATCAAATAAACCGGTTGTATTAAGTGAGGAGCCTTTAAAATTCTTCTTTTATACACTATTTTATGTTTTTGAGTGTTTGATCACTACACATTGTCAGATTTATTGCACCGTGTTTTTCAGTACTGACACAAGCAGGTTTAGTGATGTTGCTAATTTAGCAAATCGATCAGACTGAATGATCAGGGTACAGTTTCATCTTTAACAGAAGGGAATAAGTGTGTGTGTTTAATGTGATGCGTTACTATTTCAGCATGTTCAGGAAAGACAGGGTCTTTATTTATTTTTTTTTATCTAACCGTCTTTGTAGTGCAATTAAAAAAATTAATTCCTGAATCCAGATGTTGTTTTTGACACCGGCTATGTATGTGCCAAAACAGAAAATAGGAGTATAAAATCTTATATCCCACCCTGACACGACGTGATAAGTTATTCTGGTGCTAATGTGTGTGTTGATGCAGTATTTTTGTTATTGCAGTGAGATGTTAGAGTTGTGCACAGCTCTGACGTCACGGGGGACATTTCCAGGGCACTTGCATTGCTGATTAAGGGCAAGTGTCCAACAAACGCGTTTTGGGTTGTTTTTTTTTTATTTATTTGCGCTGACAGTGTCTATTTTTTTTATACAAATCCTGTAAAGTTCACCACTCACAGCGCGTGTCCTCAGGGTCGAGCTCGTCAATGTCGCGTCTCTCTCACCGACCAATCAAAATCAATCAAGAAGGGGGCGGGACTTACGATATCAACACCGTTAACAACGCCGAAGGAGAAACTGATCTGAGCAGTCACTGACAAACCAGTTATTTACTATATAACATTGAAGGGTTACCATGATCAGTATTAGAATTAATTGTTTTAGATAACTTTTCTAAGGTAAATAGAAACTTGATGTTCATAACGAAGGAATGCGGAAGTGCTAGATGTTTTTGGTAACCTAGTAACAAGAAGCGTTTGAGAAAAGCGCTCTGAAAATGAGGTCCTATCCGGTGGACACAGGCTCTAATAATGCTAGGATACACTAGGTTACACTATATTTTTGTCTTTAATGATGGTCACCATGTCAGATTAGACAATCATAGTGCCATATGTTTTGGTCGGGAGACTGACAATGCTAATGGCACTGATGGCAGGTATTCAGACAGCATTGTGGGTAATGTATGAACCTGTTGAGTAAAAATAAACCAACACGTCAATAAAAGTAGTTTAAACCAAAGAAGTCAACTCATTTAAGAATTTTACTACATAAATCATACATTTTAGACACCACTGAAAATCACATGGTAATTATAAAAATTAATAAGGGTGGATTTTTTCCTTTAAGGGTTTTTAGTTCATCCTCTTGACCTTTTGATTTGATTGACAGGTGATGGCATCTCGCCGGGCACTTAAAGCCGTGCTCATTGATTTAAGTGGGACTCTTCACATTGAGGACGTGGCTGTACCCGGAGCTCAGGAAGCACTCGCAAGGTTAGATAACATCAAGGATACGGTCAGTGATGAGCTTAGCTAGTAATGTAGCCTTCGTCTACCATTATAGAACCATAAATGCCTTCTGAATACAAATACTGAGGGAGTGGGAGTGAACAATCACTTCTTATGGGTTAATCAGCACACAAGTCATGGTTCTTAAATAAACCTCTTGTGCGCTGAGCGACAAAAGCAGTGACCTGCATGATACTGATGGATTTGTGCTACCCGCAGTAGGCCTTCTTCCCTTTATAGCACAAATTTCCAAAACTAACAAATCACTCTCATGAGTGTAAGTGGGACACATTCCTGAGATTTTGGCATATGAGCTTTTCTTAAGTTAGTAGAAGGTTAGTAGATCTGCCATAAAGAAGAATACACAAGAAATCTTTCTTGATAAGAGAAGTTAAGAACATCCTATTAATGTAATCCTAATTAATTACTGAACGTCTATCATATAATATAATAATGTCTCTTTCATGTGTTATAATAAAAGGAGGCGTCTGTTTGCATTTTGACCACATAGTTCTGGCTGCCAGGCAAATCACAGGTTTATATTAATGTACTCAGTCTAATATGTTGCATTCTCTATAGTATCAACTTACATAGCTTTAGATGTATATACGGACCATATGAAGGAATATAGCCGGAAGTAATGATGATCATATGATGAAAAAATATATTGTGAGGCTTTCTGTGCAGAGACCTTTATTTGGTAGTTTTAAAAGGAGCTTCCGGTGTCTGTGCTTTTTTTAACAGTCAGAAGTAAAATGTCTTTAGGATGGAGGGCTGTGCAGTTTCTCAGAGACTAGTAAGTAGGCGTGTATATCGATATATCGTGCGATGTTAAATCACGATACATATTTATGACAGTTCAAATCAAGGAAATTAAAAAATGAATTGTGATTATAATCAGGCTGCGTAATGTGAGTTTTTTAAAGCTGTAATTGCTTTGTTTAGCCATAACAATTAATAACATACAATAAGGGGAACACACGTGACATCACTGAAGGTGGAAGTAACACAGCTCTAATGCAACGAGAACACTAAAAAGCAGATTTAAAATGGGGAATCGCTTTAATGAGATTCACTGTAAAAAAGCTTCAAGAAGAAATTGTAGCTATCTTTTTACAGATTGCCAAAAATGTAAGAAAACAAGCAAACAGAGGTGGTTGTTTTATGTTTAAATTTGACTTCAGCCTTCACAAATGTTCATAAATGTTTTTTATGAAAGGTCTATTTGTTATTCTTTTTTTTTTTAATTCTAATAAAAGGAATATTATACTTAATAGTATACTTAATATTTGATTACAACCTTTACAAATGTATGTAAATTTATACCAAAAGGATTTTTTGTTTGTTTTTGTTTGTTTAAATTTAACAAAAGGAATATTTAAGTTGACAAAGATTAAATATAAAGAACATAAATGCGTTTTTGGTACTAACATTTTCCTCATTTTTTTCCCCAAAAATGAAATGAATTTTGTGTCCATTATCATGAACTGAACCAAATCCTGAATTGCATGAACCATTACATGCTTAGTAGTAAGGTGTTTATAGCTGTTTATAGCTGCTATAATGTAAATGTTAACTGGAACTATATTTATTGACGTTTCACAATATGACACATAACTATAACTTGATGTACAATGTTCTGTAATAAATACAAATCATTAGCATTGGTATCAGTCTAGTTAACCGTGTGCCTTGTCACTAGCCAGCTATCTAACATTAGACCATCTATTCATTAAAACTATAGCTGGGTTCATTAGCAAATGTAAACAAAACATCATGCGAACTGAGTTTTTCATTTTCTACTTTTCCAAAAACCCATGACCAAATCTAATTTGACTACTTCACAGTCAAAATCTGTTCCTTGTAGCAGTCTGAATGCTTAAAGCTGATATTTCTGCCAAGCATTAACTCATTAATAATGCAATGAGTAACTTTCTTTACATTTTTAATATTTCACCCTCTATTGTGATTCACGTCACTTTCCGATGCATAAATGCAGAGTTCTCACACAGCTCCTCGTCAAGCTTGGCGAAAAGCCAGTGTGATCTCAAAACAGTGGTCATTTTTAATGTACTAATGTTGTGTATTTATTTGTTAAGGTTGCGTCGTGCTTCAGTGGCTGTCAAATTTGTAACCAACACAACGAAGGAATGTAAGAGGACGCTGCTTGAACGTCTGCGGCGTCTCAGTTTTGACATTGAAGAGCGGGAGATCTTTACCTCACTGACTGCAGCTAGAAACCTGCTGGAACAGAAGGAGGTGCGCCCCCTGCTGCTGGTGGAGGATAGTGCACAGGAGGACTTTGCAGGTGAGCTCATTAAATTTCATAAGCGTTTAATAATTAGGTGTGTTTTAGTATTGCACTGCTGTAAGCTGTAAGGAAGTGTGATTAAACCTAAAGTCCACACTTTGTTCTTATCCCAGGTATAGAAACCTCATATCCTAACGCTGTTGTGATAGGCTTAGCACCAGACCACTTCAACTATGAAACGCTGAATAAAGCTTTCAGGTGAGGCCTCGGTGTACGTTCCTTCATTATTATGGTGCAAAAACAGCATTATTAATTATATTCACATTTTAGTAGTACTATTATTGATGCAGGAATCCAGAAACTATAAAAAAAAGAGTGTTCCCTTATATAGATAGCAATACAATCTCTCTCTGATTATAATCACACCCCGTGAATACAGCTTAAGTCAGTGATGGGATAGTGGTTGCATTTCAGTGTGACACTGCTGCAACAGAGTGATGAAAGTCAAATGCAATGCAGCTAGTATTTACAGTAAATAAGCAATACCTGCTGATTGTTTTTCATTGAAAAAACAAAGTGGCATCAAAGCGATGCAGTGAAGTCCTCAGATCACGAATAAAAAGCAGTACCGCAGCTATGTACTGCAGGTCATGTTTTGCCTCTGGAGCGATTGCCCTGTTCCCTGACTGGCATGGATCCTTCTCCTCAAACGATTGCTAAATGAGTCTTAGCGCAAGTTTTGAAAACCGACACGTTATTTCAATGTCGTTACCTCTTACTTCTGGACCTTTTTTCTGCATTAGGCTAATTCTGGATGGTGCCCCTCTCATTGCCATCCATAAAGCCCGTTACTACAAGAGGAAAGACGGCCTGGCGTTGGGGCCCGGACCGTTTGTGACAGGACTGGAATATTCCACAGACACAAAGGCCATTGTTGTGGGCAAACCAGAGAAAACATTTTTCCTGGAAGCGCTGCGAGATCTGAACTGCATCCCCGAGGAGGCCGTAATGATCGGAGACGTGGGTGTGATGCTTTAATGTTATTAATACAAATATTGCAGATTTGAAAGTTAATTCAAACCGATGTTCTGGTGTTTCCTGCTACAGGATGCTAGAGATGATGTTGGCGGAGCTCAGACCACAGGCATGCTGGGAATATTAGTCAAAACTGGTACGTCTTATTTTGCGTTCATTGCTTTAATACACTTTATAAGGTATCATTTGATTTTTTTTTTTTTTACATTTATTATATCATTGTGAGACTTACTATATTAACTTTGCCTTTTGTTGTCCTCAGGTAAGTACAGAGCAGGTGATGAAGGTAAAATAATTCCTCCTCCTCACCTGACCTGTGAGAACTTCCCCGAAGCTGTTAATCACATCCTTCAACATTTGATAGACTCTAAATAACTTCTGTGATGCTGTTTAATATGTCTATGCAGTATGTGTGCCAAAAACACAGTAATTATGCAGCATGTTGAAATGTCTGGTGATGGATTGAAATGCGGCTGCAGTTTTTACTCGTCTTCTGCATTCTGTAGATTTATCTGACGAACTGTTAGTGATCTAAGCAATTAACATGTAATTCTTACCATGACCACTGAAAAAAAATGCATTGAACCTTTCCTGTGACATCATTACACTGCAGACTCGTACGACGAAGCTGAGCCAGTGTGGTCAATAAAAACTACGTTGATTTAAATACTGTCTGTCTGTACATTTTTTATTTCTTAGATCATCTTTATGCATAGATGATCCTGGGTTATGGTCAGTTTGAGAAGGTGGACAGATAATATCTGCAGTTCAGCATTTTTGGAGTTTTAAGAAATTGTTTCAAATGTTTCCTATTATTATATTCATTACCCACTTTATGCTGGTCAGGGTTGCAATACAGTAACTAGGTCAAATAGATGGTTTATTGATGGTAAGATGAAGTCAGTTCACTGTGACGATTATGCACAGAATATTTTGAGGCTATGGAGTATGTCTCTATTAGCTTAGCACAGTGGTCACCAACCCTGTTCCTGGAGATCTCCCTTCTTACAGATTTTATCTCCAATCAAAATCTAACACACCTCTTTTAGTTGATCAAGAACTTCTTATGGCAATGATTAGATGGTCAGGTGGGCACGATTATGGTTGGAGCTTACGTCATCAGGGAGGTAGAGCTCTAGGAGCAGGGTTGGTGACCACTGGCGTAGCACATCTAGCCACTGGGATTTTTGCCCAGTCTTCAAGGTAAACCTGCTTCAGCTCCTTTAAGTTAGATGGGTTGTGTTGGTGTACAGCAATCTTCAAGTCACGCCACAGATTCTCAATTGGATTTAGGTCTGGGCTTAAACTAGGTCATTTAAATGTTTCCCTTTAAACAACTCCAGTGTAGCTTGAGCAGTAGGTTTATGGTCATTGTCCTACTGGAAGGTGAACCTCCGTCCAAGTCTCAAATCTCTGGCAGACTGAAACAGGTTTTCCTGAAGAATTGCCCTGTATTTAATGCCATCCATCTTCAATTCAAAACCAGTTTTCTAGTTCCTGCTGATGAAAAGCATGCCCACAGCATGATGATCCCAGCACCGTGCTTCACTGTGGGAATGGTGTTCATGGAGTGAAGGGAAGTGTTGGGTTTGCACCACACTTATTCCCCATGATGGCCAAAAAGTTTTAGTCCCATCTGACCAGAGAACCTGCTTTCATGTGGGTGGCGTTCTCTTGTCAGTTTGTAATGCGGCCGTATTCTTTCCAATTTGTTACAATGGCTTTAATGGAGCTTTGAGGGATATTCTAAGTGTGGCATATTTTTTTCTAACCCAACCCTGAGCTATACTTCTTCAAAGCTTTGACCTGTTTGGAGGACTCTTTGGTCTTCTTGTTACTTACTTAATAGTGTTGCAGACTCAGGAGACTTTCAGGTCTATCATGTGACACTTTAACGACACACAAGTGGACCTTAATTAACTAATTACATGACTTCTGAAGTTAATTGGTTGGAACAGATCTTACTGAGGGATTTTATAGCAAAGGGGGTGAATACATATGCACTCACGATATATCTTTTTTTTTTTTTAATCAATCTGGACTATTTTGTTAGATCCATTACATAAAATCCAAATAAAAATCTATTTTAACTCAAGGCTGTACTGCAATAAAACAAGGAATATACCAAAGGAGGATACATTTGCAAGGCACAGACCATACACTCCAGTTTAATCATGGCATACTGCTTTCCAACTCAAGGCTGTAACTTGTAATTCCAACGTGTCAGCTTGACCAGGAACCACAATACTACATGGAGTTGCTTGGCAACTGAAAATTCATAACCTCCTGATTTTTTTTTTTTTTTTTAAATGATTAATATTACAAATACCACTCTTTGGAATTGGATTTTGTAGGTATTATTCTAACAAGCCACATTTAAATGAATCCTGAACTTCTGCACTAGAGGAGTTCAGTAAAACAAATGGACAAAGTTTCCATTGCCGACCAAATTTCTGAAATTCTGATTTCTCCATCTAGTTCCTTGGACAACATGGAGTGACTCGGACTCAGCGGAACAGAAAATGAACATGAAAATACGTGGAAACAGTCCTTGAATATGGATTCACGAGCCAATGATGATCATTAACCAAAACACTGCACTCAGATCCATCTTTGCGTGCTGAAAATGATGGCTTTCACACAAATCAAACACATGAAAAGACGATCTCTTTATTAAAATCTGACAAATGTACTGGCTCACACAGGCTGTTGCTTACTGGTGCGTGAAACATCAACAGGATTTTGTATCAAACTGACCGAGAGCGGTTTACCACAGACATCTTTTACAAGATCAGACAGTCTAAATTAGTTACAGGACACAGCACAACTTGCTCCCATAACCATTTATTTCGCTCTCAGTGTCATGAGTGTCTGATTTTAAAGTCTGAAATGCTGACATGACATAAATCAGATGTCCACAGACAGGCCCGTAGATAACGATATGGCTGCACGAGTGCCGGGGCATCACCAGTTAACGAGAGCTTGGGTATTAAGAACGAATCATGTAAACAAGACAAAGAGTGACGTGAGTGTGCTTAAAAGCTCTACTGAGCAACATTATACAAAACAGACAAATAAAGCAGTGGGATTTACTGATATCCAGACATATAAAACTTTGGAATAGCCACTCGAATCCTGTATGATCAGGACACAACAGTGAGAAAATTACATTGCATGTACAAAAAAAAAAAAAAAAAAATAGTCCATTTTCTTTCGCCAGTTAGTCCACGATCCATCTTGAGGCAGCGTTCATCCAAACAGCAGTAATAACACAATGCATATGGCATTTACTATTATCAAAGGCACTGTGGACAGAAAGAGTCAGGTATTAAAACTCAACACAAAGAGCCCAATACAGCCTCATCGAAGGTTCCTTCCCCCCACAAAATGTTAGAACGCATACCTCTCATGACCGTCCTGACAGATCGGATAAGGTTTAGAAGTTGAGCTTTGACTCCTGGTTCGTCTCCAAAGCCGCCGATGCCTTGATCCGCCCCCCAACCGACTGTAAATAAAAGATACACTCATCTTTAATGTACAGACTTTTCTTCCAAAAAAAAAAAAAAAAAAAAAACACCAACCAGGACATGGATACTATGAGCAATCAGGATCCAAAATTTGTCTAGAAACTCGGCTTAACGTTTTAACATTATCCTGAAATAGGATTTTAAACATTTTAGTTGCAGGCAGGGTTGCCAGGTCTCAGCTAAATTTCCACTACATTTCAAAAACCATGCCAAACCACCAGAAATTTGGGCATCAGAAAAGGGAGACTTCTTCACTTCCACCAATTAACTCATGATCCACCATATAATCCCCCTTTCCCACTCCCAATATTTACATCAGGCATACATCTTACAATAAAAATAGTTCTGTAAATCATAGCTACATCGTCTGCACTTGCACGCTCCCCATGTATGCAGAGTTTGTTTAGATTTAATTCCGTTTATTTGCAGTCAGAGATGATCTTTACATCAGCCCCAAATATCACCCCCCCATGGTCTTGTTGGTTTTTCCACCAGCCACCTTGTTCCAAACTGTGACACTGCAAACTGTTACCCAGGGGACCCTTTAAATGTGCATAATAATATTGTATCTATTTATTAGAGCCACAGAGCACCAGCAGGACACAATAAGTCCAAGTTGACAATTCTTTTTGAGTCAAAATCAAATGAGGGCCCCTTGGTTACGCTTCAGTCCCCTACAAGTAGAATATTTAATTGAAGGAAAAAAAAAAATCCATCATATCCTACTGTGGTTGCAAAACCAAGAGAAAACATTTATGGAAATAGACATACTGAAAGCCTTTCCTTGCTCAGGGCTCCCCCTGGTGGTAAGTGTGAGGATAATAGTTAAAATTAAAGATGGAGGAACTAGATAGTGACCAAGAGCCCTTTTTTTGCACAAAGTTAACACTTTGATTCCCTCATTGTTGAGCTCAACAGCCTCTAAGCAGTAATAATATGGTTTACAAAGAAAGTGGGTCACCTAAACACAAAGATAATATTATTTTTTACAGTTAAAAAAAACCCACAGCTGTAACTAAGACAGTTCTTTCATGAATATGAAAATACCTCTGAACTTGTTCTGGTGATTATTATCATGTATTGTCACTTAAATTAATTAAAGTTACTTTATAGAGGCCACTTGACTACAAATACAACATACACCATAGCTAACTACTACAGATCACTACACAAGCATTAAGCAACAGCATTAGACCCAAACTGATCAGATGATATATATATATATATATATATATATATATATATATATAAAAAGGTATGTACTTTACAATCAATCAATCTTACAGCTAATATAAAATAAATGCAGATGATCAATAGGACAGGACATTTCTAACTAAGCAGCTGATGACTGGTGCTGGTCTCAACAGCTCTTTTCAAAAGAAATAAACGCTCAGAATGAACATGCAAAGCAAGTTAAATAACACACATA
>JAQQZX010000009.1:16475140-16502612 GCA_030068355.1 Notoglanidium maculatum
GTCTTTGGACTGTGGGAGGAAACCGGAGCACCTGGAGGAAACCCACGCATGCACGGGGAGAACATGCAAACTCCACATAAAGAACCTTTCAGACATAAATATTTAAGAAGGAAAATAATTTTTCAGGGTTTTTTTTGTGGCAAAAACAAAAAATAGTTATAGGACCCACCGCTCAAAGATTTCCCATGTAACCAAAATGCATCTTCTATGCCACAGAATGCTCTAAAGAACTTTTAGGGTTTGTTTAAGATCACACTTTCATAACTGGAAATAAATAAATAACTTTCTTCACTGCCACAATGTCTGGCAAAATTCGCCATCACTGAGTTATGTCATATAA
The DNA here is from genome assembly GCA_030068355.1 of Notoglanidium maculatum. NCBI lineage: Eukaryota > Metazoa > Chordata > Actinopteri > Siluriformes > Auchenoglanididae > Notoglanidium > Notoglanidium maculatum. Next base: position 16,475,481 of record JAQQZX010000009.1, read on the forward strand.
GCAACTTATTTTAAAAGTATGATTTTGTAATGGTGTGTCCCATTTTTATAAATAGTCCCCACCTGCTCGTGTTGTTTTGTCTTTTGCTGCATACGCCGGTAGCCCATCATCTCTGCCCTTTTGCGACTGAAAACAGAAAACACCACAGATTAGACCTGATTCATGTCTGCAGGCCAAAGGCTGGACACTAAACACATATATCAGCCAGCCAAAAGCACAGAATCAATTGGCCTTGAGGATGACAATGCTGTCGTCTGCATTTTGTTTAAATGCCTTTGTCAGACTGATTAACAGTCTAAGGTGTTAGTCGTCTTGTGTAACTGACTGCGTGTGTGCTCAAACTAATCGCTACAGCATCGCTAAGCAGCCCCCTCTCTTCCCCCTCTGTGGCTGAGAGTAACTCCTTCAGCTCCCTGTGTTAATGTAATGTCGGCAGGTTAAAGACTAAATGGGCTAATAGGCAGGCGTGACAAAAGCAGAGCTGAACGTAATGTCGCCATTAAACAAAACATGACTGGGCTTATTAGGAGGGATCAAAGCACTCTGAATATTTCATTTCTGCAGGGAGTGCCCAGCTATCAATCTTGTTATGCATACGGATCCCGCCAGTCTATGGCCTGCATTTAAATAATAATTAGTTTAAGTGCCTGCAGGGAATATTTACATTTTTGTAGGCAGCGGTGTCCTCCACTGAGGCGTGAATGGGGCTGGGGTCTTTGAGAGCGGTGGGTGGACTGACAGCCAAGCTTGTTTTGTCCTCTGTAGAGCTTTCAGAGGGGACGGTGGAGAAGGAAGGAGTGTCTTTATCTCGGTCGCCTACGGTGCCTTCAGTGAGTCGTGAGACATGCAGACTGCACGGCTGCTGTTGTGATGCTGTGCGACTACTGAAGGCATCCTGCTCTTCATCCTGTTTAGTCTCCACATCCACTTCCTGTTCCTCATCGCTCTCTGCACTTTCACTCTGGTAGCTGCAGCTCGTGCCAGGTGAGAGATGCCTCTCTGCACCAAACTCCTCCAAGTTGCCATGTAGCTTGGCGATGCTTTCAGTATCCTTTACTACTGGCCGGAAGGCGGAGTGGTAGCTGGCCTTGCGGGCTTGCAGAGATGGAGCGTCTAGAAGTTTGAGCCAGCCTTCCGGGGCAGGTCTCAGGTCAGGGGTCATGGTTGGAGGGCAGTCACTTTCAAATAGGCCTGCTCTGGGATTGGTGCCTAAGGCAGCACCAGAGCCAGCTCCTGTGGCAGCCTCGCCTTGCTCGCTCAGGTCCAGGAAAGCCTGGCGAAGGGAGGGTGTTTCTGTGAGAGTGGAGAGAGCGTTGGGCTGGGGCTGGAGGTAGGTGGGTACTGGGATGCCCCCTGTGGCTCTTGGGGGCCAGAACATGCAAAAAGGAGGATAAAAAGTGTCCTTGCGGCCTGGCCAAAGCAGGCCCGAGATAGCACCATTTTTCTGCCCGTTCACAGCCTCACTGTCATCCTTCTTCTGCTGACACAAACCAAATGCTGGGAAGGTGTAGGGGCTGGGGAAAAGTGAAGTGGGTGGAAATTTTTGCAGCATACCGAAGCCTTTGCTGGGCACAGGAATGACTGGGTAACTACGTGGGTTCTTGTGAGGAGAGAGGCTGCTGGCATCCAGGTCCTCATCCTCATCATACCTGCCCCTCTTCTGGCCCAGATCAGAAGATATCATGTGGGGCAGCACTGAGCTAACAGCCTTCACAGAGTCCATGGAGGAGCAGTGAGAAGAAGGCAGTGCCCGCTTGCGGCTTCCTCCATTGAACATAGCTTTCACATCCTCCCAGGCGAACACCAGATCATCTGGTGGTGTCTTGTCTGTCAGCTTGAGGTGCCGACGCCAGGAGTTGAAGTTGGCGGCGTCGGGCTGGGTGTACTTGGCCTCGGGAATGCGATGTGAGTGAAAGATGAATTTGTTGGGGGAGAAGTACATGTTGCAGTAGGAGCACTTGATGCACTTGGCCCTTGAGCTGTTGTAACGAGCAGGGATGAAGCTGCCACGACAGCCCCATGCACATTCATGCGTCACATCAAACGCAAAATTATCAGGCAGCTTGGGAGGTGAGTTCTCACCCAGAAATGACTTGCAGAGTCGCTCAGCCTCACGCTTAGTGATCATGCCACAGCGACGGGATGAGATGGGCATTGCACCGGCCCGCCTCAGGATCTCCAGCTGCACTGGAGTGCACTGCACGCACGTGATGCCCAAGGCTACTCGCCGGTTGTGGATCTCATTGTAGCTGTAATTTTTCAACAAAGTGTTGGAGATTTGGGCCAGACAGAGACGCTCGTTGTTGTCAATGACCAGCGAGACAATGGGCACTCCATACAGGATGACCTGACCCACCTGGTTAGGTTTGAGGGAAGACGAGTGGTTGGGTCTGGGTGGAGTAAGAGCTTCTTGCTGGAATGAACTGGGAGGGCTCGCCATGACTATGTCTGTGGATCCAGAGAGAAGACTCTTGTCCATCCTGTGGGGACCGTAAATAGGAAACTGGTTGTAACTGTGAGAGAAAAAAAAGAATAAAAGAATTTCAGTTAAAGAAGGAAGAAATAAAATGTGAGGAATGTTGCTGTCATCGTACTGAATATTATTTTCCTTCTTGTATTATAACAAAAAATGTTGTTGTTTTTTATAATGAACAGTTCAGAGTAATTATTTTAAGTCTAATTCGATAAAGCAAAGATTAAAGAGATTACATTAAAGCTAATCAAGGCTTTATAAAAATATCCATGAAAATCTGGAGGCATTTAAACACAAAAAACATTTAAACAAAAATAAATCTGTTATTGTTACAAAACACAACAGTGTAAATTATTTTATTCATGTCCTGACAGACTGGACAATTTTCTCTAACAGGAACTGCAAAAGCCGACGCTATATATAAAACCATATAAATTACAAACCACATGAAAAAATCGGCGTGAATTATGTCGGCTGCAGCTTTTTTTCTTTTTTTACGGCTTTTCGCAACATGGGTGAAACGAGCCCTTAAAATGCAATAAAAGAGTCCAGTATAAGTAGCCTACTTCTAAAAATTCACTGAATTTTCAGTGTAATAAACAGACAGATTAAACGTAATCCGAATGTAACATTTATTTACAACATTCCCAGATATAATACACTCTTGAAACGGGTGCGTTAAAAAATAACGACCACACATTTTGCCTTGCTTAAAAAACAAAACAGAACAACAATAACAACAAAAAAAAACAACCGGTGTCATTTTTAACACAGACCGGTTTTAACATTAATTTTACTTTTAACGTATTCAGAGGACAACTATCATCCCTAAAGGATCTACCCACTATTCATAAAAAAGGACACAAAGATAGGAATGTGCAAATATGTGTATAAAAAACAGTATTAGACTACCAAGCGACAACAACAACAACAACAACAACAACAACAGCAGTGGTGTAATAATAATAATAATAATAATAATAATAATAATAATAATAATAATAATAATAATACAATTATTAACGACACATCAATTATTATCCTTTATTATTATTATTATTATTATTATTATTATTATTATTATTATTATTATTATTACTACTACAGCTTTTAAAAATGTAGCTCACAGAAATATTTCATCACAGAGCGTATTAACTGCGCACACACCCACACAGCGAGCTGTTGTCTTTAGCTAAGATAAAGTTTTTACCTGCCGCAGATCGCAGTCTTTACCCGAGCATGTCCACGCGCTGCTTGCACAAACACCGGCTGCGGCTTTACACACGGCGGAACAGAATAAAGCGCAAATTAAAGTCCAGCGTGACGCGGAGCCGCTTTTCCCTTCGGTTCGCGTTAACGCTTGCGCGCGGGCAAACAACAGTAACTGCGCAGCGCACGTGAGTTTGTTTCCATTATAACCAGGACTTCGGCGAACGCGCGTTGATTGGCGCAACGCTCCTGTCCTCGAGCCTCAGCGCGCGCGGCCCGAGGAGCCAATGACGTTTCACTAACTGCCACTCAGCGCTAAAGAGAGAGAGAGAGAGAGAGAGAGAGAGCGAGAGAGGGAGAGAGAGAGAGAGAGAGAGAGCCGCGCCCCGGGGCTACCACGCGCGCCCACCGGAAATCTGAATGAGAGAAACACTAATTGACTTAAGCCATATGTGTTCAGTTTGTTTAACAAAATAAAACAAAACGGTTGATTTTAATAGGCCTGTGTATAAACTATTTCACACATGGCTCAGTTAAAACAAATACTCTGAATAACAGGCGCGAGCTCATGCAGAGTTTTACTGGTCTATCAGCACTGTATGAAAATAAACAACATTTAGGAGCAAAAACTAGCAGCTCTGTAGCCTAATAAAGGCCTGTTTTCATTTATCTGACAGTAAATCCAAGCTGGAAGCCATTTAGACATCAGATAATGACACTGCAAAGCTTCTCCTAGTTAATATACTTCACAGTGATAAAAAAAAATAAATAAAATAGACTATAGGCTATGAAAGTTTAACTTATTTTGGTTTAGACTGTTACAGTTTAAATTGCTTTATAAGCCTGTGACAAATTTGAAAATTTTATTTTATCTGAATTTCATTCCGAAAAAAATATACATGTGAGGCCTAGATATTCTCTTGTTTTAATTACAATTAGCCTCCCGATTTATGGGACTGTAAGTGGTCTATAGTCGAAGCCTAATTACTTTCATTTATGAATAATAATAACAACTATAAATGGTCAGTTGTTTTTATCCGCTCTGATCAAATGGTCCACCTGTGGCCTGTTGGACTCTGGCCAGTCTGCACATGTAAAGGTCATGGAGGCCTGTAAATATTTATTAATGAATGAATGAATGCACCAAAGAGGAAGACACCGGAATAGAAAATGTCGACATGTCATTTTTTCATCATTATCAGGGCAATTCAAGCACAATCGATTACAATCTTGAGCAAAATACAAAGATAAAAAGGGAAGGGGGTGATCATAAGTAACAGATGACATTTCTCCTCTTATCAATAACATTAAGACACAACAATCCACTGTAAAGTATCGATTTAAATAATTCACAGTGATCCCGAGTCCAAAATGGCACCGAAATTGTTATAAGGAAGTGTTCTGTGTAGATGTGAATGCATTTCTTAAAATGATGGCAAAAAACATTTATGTGCCATGCAACTTTGAAGAACTATGTATTTATTTATTTATTTATTTATTTATTTATTTATTTATTTATTTATTTAACTATTTTCGCGGTGATTAATGCAGTTTTGCATTGTGTGCAATTGTGTGTTGCATTGACTGTAATTGGCCCGTGGGATGAGGTCCCATCTGCTGGGCTCTGCAACTCATTCCCATCTCCTCCTGCTGCCTTTTGTCTCCTCACACACACCGCGCGCATCACGAAGGAGCGCGCGCCGCCAAGTATACCGGACACTTCCGGTGACAAGGCGCGAGACTATAACAACAACAACAATAATAATAATAATAATAATAATAATAATACGAATTCTGTAGTGTATGATTAAGGTGTCCAGGGTGTAAATAAATATATAAATAATAAATAAATAAACAAATACATTTTCTCTCGAACTCTCTACGGAGGTCTCCATAAATCACCTTTTTTTGCGTTGCTCCTGTGATTCAGTAGCTCTTAGAGCTAACCAAACCCGCACACACACACACACACACACACACACACACACATCAGTGCTGATCACGCGGCCAACACTGAAGCGCCTCAAAAAATTTCGGCATCAATAAATGATGAGTTTCATCTACGCGCGCGGAGCTCCTACTGCGAAATTAATCACGCGCTTAAAGAAGAATTGCTCCGGTGACCTATAGGGGTCAATGCACCGGGAAAGATACTCCAGAAATTAATAGCTACAAGACTAAGACATCATACAGCAAATCAGTCAACAAATCAAACACGCCCGAAGCAAATTAGTCCCATTTTTAAACCGATGAAACACATCACATTTCCACACAAGGCCATTTCTTAGGCTAATGTCCCTGCATGAATTTTACTTGAAAAAAACCCCACATCTTATTTTATTTGTGACCTAAAAACGAGGAGATGAAGTGAAACATGCGTCATTGCTTAGTGTGTCCCTAAAATACATAAAATAAATATTGCTAAATATTGTCCCTAATCATATTCATGCATCATGTGTCAAGAAATATAATTTACCCACCCTCCATAGCAATTTCATATTCTTCTTCATTAAAAAAAAGTATGCAAGGTTATTTCTTTTGAAGTATTATTTTTCACTTGATCAGGTCTCTCTCTGACGTCACTGGTCTCACCTTACAGCCTCACACCTCACCTAGTCCTTACAGTCTGTCCAAATTTAGGAGGTATGCAATCACGTACAAATATGAAACAGGATTTAAATGATTCTGTTAAGCTAGCAAATGTATTAACCTTTATGGGTTGGTTTTTTTTTTCATTAAAATGTCTGCTATTTAGCATATATACATGTTATTCAGCTAAATAAATCACTGCATCAGAAAACACTATTTTGGTTTGACCTATGTTTAAGAAGTGTTACACTGATTTTACAGCAACTCAATTATGTTCACACCCTGAAATCTAGGCCATGATGTGCTTTAGAGAGTAATTCCTCCTCCAAACTCTACAGCTTCTTCTGTGACTGGTTTCATAATTCACTGTTTTTACGAATGAAATTGTACTTGTAATCGCTCTTAACTGAATGATTTTAATGGAGTTTCTGATGTAATAGACTATAAACAGCTTGAAGTCGTGTGAAATAATGTAAGTGGTTGTTTTTTATGTACACTGACACAAATTACAAACCTACCACGGTGCACATAAAGTGTGAGAAAGATAAATACAAGATCAATTTCAGGTTATGAGGTAACGTGAATAAAAGCTAGTGAATCATTTTGATTCGTGAAACTTTACAAACTAATCGTTTTTTAAATGGTGTGAAGAGAAAGATATATTTACATACCTGGCTAGACACTGACAAGTGCTTTAGAGGATGTGCTGCAGTCCTCCTCACTGTGCAGCATGAGCTGGAGTCTGACACACACACACACACACACACACACACACACACGCACACGCACACGCACACGCACGCACACAAACATTTTACGTTTAAAGATGTGTATCTGTTGAATTACTTTCCACTTGGTCTCTCACAAAACCAAATGAATCACAATAAACAGATTTTGTAAATGTAAAATGTGATTTCACATTGAAAAATAATGTTTAGGTCTGTTTCTGAAGTGTATTTGTTCCTCATGATGTCAGTTACAACGAAGAATGAATGATTTACGAGTCACATCTTTAATGAGTAAATGAGGAGTAAAAGATGATAAAACACAACAGATTATCTTATAACAGGAATTATAAATACTACAAAGATTATTTATTATTATTTTTTTCAGGACACTGAAGAAATAAAATGTCCCCCCCCCCCCACCCCCCCACAACGTTTTCTGAATAAAAAGTCGGATAACTTGATGACTGTAGTATTTGTTTTATTTATTAAAATAAAACGCAAAAATATATAAAGTCTAAATAATAAATCAGGACAAATACTATTACCAGGTTGATCAGGATCACTTAATCATCATTCACATAAACTTTTAATGTTTTTTCCAAAAACGACACAAAAAAAAACGACAAAAAGTGCACGTGCACATGTTTTTAATCCACGTGCACTCCAAATTCCTCCGTTGCTGAATTAACATCCACAGTTCTGTAGATGGAATTAAATTAGTTACAAATACACACTGTAAGAATGACTTCAGCCCTGTGGTTGTTTGGAACATGTTCACTTCACCTCTGCTCTCTTAATAACCATTACAGAGAAACATGCATTTAGCTAGACTACATGAACAAAATTTGCCAAGACAAAACACCTTTACTCACTCATATAAACTAATGATGTATCCACAGTGTGTTACTGTACACGCGCGCAGGCACACACACACGCGAACGCGCGCGCACACCATCCTACCAAGCTAAATTAACACCTAACACTCTCTCAGTGTTCATTTGCGTCCATCTTAACTAATAAACACTGCAGGTGTTAATGCATCATGGAGTTTTTTCGTGTGCAAACTTTCCCCCTATTTTTTTTTAGATAAAGAGCATCACTTACCAGCTTTCAGCGTGCGCGCGCGTCTTTGCGCTTCCTCTCAGACTCCCGGGCTGTTCGGCGCTTCTCTTTTACACACTGGCGCTACAAACCGGGTTGCCAGATTGCGTTCACTGCTTTCTACACATTCGCAGTTTTAAACCCGCCCAGTGCATGCTAAACCAACCCCATACTGTAACTTTGCCAGCTCACATCTCCCAGCCCAGTGTGATTAAAAATACCCCACTCCAGGGTAAACCGCCCAATCTGGCATCACTGCTTTATATTTCTGTGCTTTTATTTTTTCTCCCCTTCCATATAGAGTGACTGATGGATTGCCAAATGAAGTTGACTCAGCCACCTCTATTTAGTATGAGACCGTCCTAAATGAAACAAATAACAACTTATAAAACTTTCCATATTGTATGTCTAGATATCAGAATAAATGTTAAACCATACAGAAATATGCAATGTATAAAAATGACCAATAATTAACTACTTATTCCAGCATTTCCCTGTTATTAATATTCACCTTGAGAAATAAAGCCATTAAGGACTCATCTTTTACCTGGGAAGGTGCATGTGGTGTACAGTTAGTTAGCTTTTAGCACAAGTGGTTCTTAGGTTACAATTATGTATCAAAAGGTAAAGGATACAAGTAAAAGGTACATACTTAACGTACAAAAGATGTACCTCACGTCACTGACATGGACAAGTACAATTTGGTATCTTCTGAAAGTAAAAGGGACAGGTTCAATCTGACAAAACTGGACATTTAGCATGTGTCCTCCATTAACACACTCATACTGAAATAGTATTTTCGTCAACTACATATATCAAGAGTCCTTTATCTGGAAAAACAAGATAAGCATGGGTTCTCCAGGACAATGGTTTGGAACAGGTGCAACCTATAGGCCAAAAAAAATGGCATATCCTAAACTATCCTAAATAATATGTGAAAAAGTAAGCTATATTACTGTGTTGGAAGTTAAGGAGGGAAGTTAAGGAGTTATGCAGGAATAACCCACTTTTTAAGTCTCCTACATTTGGAACACAAACTAAAAATGAACTTTAAACGTCAGGATTATTATATACAGAGAGGTGAAAAATTGAATGAAAATCCAGCACAATGTGCCTTAGGAAGGTGTCGGGCCACCACAAGCAACCAGATCAGCTACAGTGTGCCTCAATATAGATTCTCTAGATTCTTCCAAAGATATTCCCTCAGTTGATGTTGGAGAGCTCTATTTAATACATTGCTCTAAAAATCTCTCATAGATGCCCAATTAGTGACTATAAAGGCCATAGCATACTGTATGAGTGAAATGTTAATCCATCAAACCATTCAGTGAGCTCTCCTGCCCTGTGCATGGGGGGCGGAGTCATCCTGGAACACACCATTCTCAACAGGAGAGAAATGTGTGATCAGAGCATGAAGGTGGTCAGTCAGAAGCATTTTGTATTGACTTGCAGTGATGATGACCAGAGCATGCCACAAAAATAAATAAAAACCCCCACCCACACACACCCAGAGAGAGAGAGAGGGGGGGGGGGGGGCAAAACAGACACTTTTTCCTTTAATTTGTCATTCTGTATCTATTTCTTTAAAGGAATTAAAACCATGGAATAGATTACTTAAAAAAAGTCATTTACACAATTTTACTTTTTCCTCAAAAGTAGTCTAGTAGAAATAGAGAAGTAGTTCATAATCCCAGATTTGTAGTCTGATGTCCTCATCCAAAATCTTTTCTGTATATATGACTGAAATTGTATCTAGTCATTCAGAAATTCAGTACGTTATTTATTGAGGGTTTCATTTTTATTTATTTGACAGTGCAGTTTTGTGTCATTCTGCCCTCTACTCCCTGCCTTACACATTTTGGAGACAAGCATCCCATATAATTGAATGTAATTCCAACCTAAACGTGTGAATAAAAATTAAAAATGTGATTTTATGATTTGGATCTATACTTATGGAAAAGATTTGAGTGAGACAGGTCTCCTGCACATTCTTGCTACATTAGCCTCATACTTGCTCCTGTGCAAAACTACAGAAGTTAATTTCAGACACCAAATATCTCTGGTTAATCAGCTAAATTCAGAATGAGAAGCAAATCATGGAAACATTTTCAAATGGCTCATTAATATGATTTTTCAATTTCCCTTTCCCTGTAGTTTGGCCAACTATTAAGGTTCTTCTAATGGTTGTTGTTTACATCATCTGAAAAAAGTAAGGAAAGAATATTCATTTAAATATTTAATTAGGCTTAAGAAATCTTGAAAGTGCCACAAAGTGTAAAGAATTCATTCACAATTAAATCAATAAGGACGCCAAATCTGTCTGCAGGTATGACTGTGAAGCCTTTGGCTGAATTAAAACCAAATTATTAGAGATCAGAGTCAGAGATGCTTAAACAAACCTGTCCAATGACATCTAATTGGGAAAATATTAAAGCAGCATTCAGAGAAAAAAAGATTAAAGAAGAAAATGCAGTTATGAAGCTCACTTATAGAAAATGCTCCTTATAAATTAATTATTTTTGGCAATAAAAACAACTGAAAAGCCAAGAACACCTAAACAAGACAGACATCATTTAACATCATTAAAAGTGAGACAGTTTCATGACAATGCATGAAACATTTACCTCTGCTCTAAGCTGCTCATTGATCTCTGCATTGAGGTTGAAATGTACATCCTTTACAAATGATTCATGAGGAGGATTAGTTATGTAGGAAACTCCATACATTAGTACGTCTTTTTCAATAATCATAAACACAACTGAAAGCACACTTCTGCATCGCATGACTGCAACAGAAGCTGATCTCTCTATCACAGAAGGTCACTACTGTATTTCCCTTCTCAGACTGAAAATCCAATGTTCTAAGACATCAGGGTTTTAGTTCAGCATCATTTCTGCATCTCTGCTCTAAGAATATCTCTTTACACTCGTAGTGTCATATTTCATTTCATGAACTATAAATGGACTGCATCACATATATATATATGGGAATTACAATCTATAAATGGTCCATTTGTTTGTTTCCATAAATCTTGAAATAAAATGAATTCCTCTAAAACCTCTATTTTATTCTCTGACTTGAAGGTAATGAGACAAAAATGCAGCTTGTCATGTTACTGAGAAACCAGAAAACTCCTAATGCTCTGTCCTGAAGACTTTTCCTTCCCTCGTATCATTGTTGATTATCGTGAAGAAAACTTCACCATAACCAAGAATCATATATTTTTGCCTTTTTTAAATCAGTTATCAGTTATCGTAAATGATCAGTCTTAGATTCTGTGGCGCATGTGCCATACACGTGCCTGTGTAAGCTGTTACTATAGATACTGTTATAAAAAATTAATAAACACATTCCGACCGATCAGATTCAAGTGCTCAACGTTGCGGTGGTATAAGACATGTAGAGTCAGCCATATTCACACTTTTCATAAAAGAATCTTTTTAAACAGAAGCAATAATCTGTATTTAAATATGGAACATTTACGCAACTGAATTTTATATAGTATTATACATTATTGTATTATCACTATATTAGAAGAGAGACTAGCTTTCCAAGCTAAAATATGAAACATTTTTGTTCACCACATAATTCCATATGTTTTATTTTATAGTTTTGATGTCTCCAGTATTGTTCTACAATGTAGAAAATAGATTTAAAAAAATTCTCTATCTCCTCTGCCAATCACAGCACCACTAGCCAATCATGAGCACCTGTAAACTTATGTATGCAGAATAGGGTGGATAGCACTTTTCACCGAGGGTATTACTCTGCCCTGTGATGTAGCGTGCACCAGGAATGGTTCCTTATTCATACTATTCCTGTGTCATTTCCAGGATGCACTAAAGATTTACCCTCAGATAGACCATGATAAAGTTTTTACTAAAGATGAACGATTAAACCAATTAATCTAATTTTTGGGACCAAATCTTTTTTAACGGATGTGATAAAACCCCTCTTTTTTATTTTTAATTTTTAATTTTTTTTTTACAATTGAACAAGGACATTGGCAATAAAAAAAAAAAACTTGTTAAATGGGTTGATGTTAATTACAAGGCAGGTTTGGGAATTCATGGAGTCATTCAGTTTGATTTAGATTCATTGAAACAAGGCACTTTGGACCATTTAAACAGGACAGGGAGACGTCTGAAAAGCATCAATGTGGATCCAAATTGACATTTTTTTCCAGGCCCATTCATCGAAGTGGACCTGTTAACCCGCGACTCACGCAGTGTTTTGAGAACAGGGAATTCACTTAGTTTGTGAGTGTAAGTGTTTTTAATGTTTAGTGAGTAATTCCTTCAGATCACTGCTCCATTTACAAATGCATTCACAGACGAGTGTATTAGGGAAAATATTGATCCCAATGTATTGAAGGTTTTCTGTAACACGAAAAGCTTTCTGTATAAAGAATGCCTGGGGTCAGACACTCTGCTCCAGGTGAACGGGGAACACAGTTGTGCAACTCTTCTAACTTTACACTTTCTTAATGACTATACAGGCCCAGAGCCAGGTTGCTTTATTGCAGGATTTCTAATTAGACACTTTCTCACAGGTACAGGTCCGCTGATCTGCTGGCATCTCTCACTCCTGCCATACAACTGGGATCTCAGTCTCTCAGCCGTGACAATAAGTAGCAGGAAGGTGATAGAAATCTGACTCTTTGCCATGTTTGTATACTTAGATAACTAATTTCTCTCTCTCTCTCTCTCTCTCTCTCTCTCTCTCTCTCTCTCTCTCTGGCTCATTAAGGGCTCTCTCTCAGTTCCTCTCACCACCGACTTGTAAACAGCTTTTAATGTGGCTATTAGAGGAAGAGGACAGGAAGCAGGGAAAACATAGTACTTCATTATTCATGAGGAGGTTTAATCCATTGCTTAATCACCATTGTTTGTGTGGAGAGGGCCAGCGGTGCTCCTCTTCTGGAGACAGGAAGTCCATTAACCATTTATGATCCCTATAATTTTACAATTTCATTCATTTACACAGTGCTCTAAATGAGGAAAACATTCCAGTGCAATTTGATAAATGGGCTGAGTGCATTAAACTTCTAACATTGCTATATAGAGTATATTAGAATGACATTTCAGTCATGTCAGCGTTAATAACGTCTTGAATGAAAATGCCTAACAGACCAAAGCGAGTCGCAATCTAAGCCTTTGAGTTCGTAATCTATCTGTGTAAATCTAACAGGCCAGAGATGATCACTTGTTAGAATTATGTTACATATGGTGTCCCTGCCTGTATTAATTGTGCAATCTCCTAATCTGTGCTGTAATCCCTGGAAGCAGTGGGAAATACGGCAGAATAAAGATTACAGTGTTTACTGTTCTTGGTAGCGACAGACAAACAATAAATGGACATGTTTTTGGTGTCCTATTTGTTTTGATTAGCCGGATTTTATGACATCAGTTCTGTTTTTACAATCTGATCTCTGTGAGATTGAATGTTGGGCAGAAAAAGATCTCTTTATGATGATCTCTCAAATGCATTGTGTGTATAGAGTACGTGAGACAGCCCAGAAGAACCAATCGGAAGTCGCTACAGCTGAATTGTGGAATTGTGAAAACAGCCAAAACAGGTTTTGACCAATATATATTTGATCATGGAAAAGTTTTTATTCAGGCTTCTTTCTATCCTTGTTTCAGCTGTCTAATGCTGGTCTTGCACCAAACGACTTCTCCTATCATCTTGATCGTTTGGTGTAATGTGGTCAGGAGAGCTGTCTTTAGTCAGTCTTTTCTTCGTTTTGTCGTTCCGATAAAATCAGCCATGTTTCATATCATCTTGTCTAATATTCTTTTGACTCATGCAAATAGTGACCCTGCAAGAACCCCAATCTTTGCAAAATCATAGACAGTCGCTTGAAAAGTCATTTGGAATAAGGCTTAACTCTGTGACTAATGGCACATTGTCTTTAAATGTGAGAGGGTGTCAGTCATAATAAGTCTTTTCAGACTCAAAAGTATTTTCAGAGTCTTTTCAAAGTCTTTTAATGTATGGTTAGCATAGGTGTCATTTTCTGCACATTGGATGGTTACAGTGTAGTGAAATAGACATAACCTTAATTAATTAGTTTTTTCTGTCTGCTCTGCTCCTGCACTATCATATCATGTCATGTCATCACTAAAACAGAGAAGATCACTTACAAGCACTGTCTAGTTGAAGATTGGAAGAAGACCAGCTAATCTTTTTTTGTTTGTTTGTTTGTTTGTTTTTTACAATCTTCAACTGTTCTGTTTCAGAGCCTCAGATTCCTGTTCCTGGCAGACAGGCATCGAACCTGATGTGTTATTTTGCTTTTATAGCTCATCCACCACAAGGTTCAGCATGCTGTAAGATGCTTTTCTGTTCACTACAGTCATAGAGTGGTAATTTAAAGCTAATTAAGCCTACAGAACTGCTTCTTACTGGAAGGTTTTTTTTTTTTTTGCATCATTCTGTGTAAACTGTGTAAAAAGACTGTAGTGCAGGTAAATCCCAGAAGATTAGCAGTTTCTGAAATAATCCAACAGCCATGCCACAGTCAAAGCCACCGATATCACATTTTTTTTAGCCCTTTCTCATGTTCGAAAATTGTGCATTGCACAGCTGCTACATGCTTGGTTGCCTGGATAATTGCATAAAACAGCAGGCGTGGTGGTGTTGCTAATAAAGTGGCCAGTAAGTGTATGTATAAGTGCAAAGTATTGCATAGAAAATCGAACAGAAAATGACATTTTTTTCAAACTAATGTATTTGAATGTAAATGATAGTGAAAACAAAATGTTACTGAAGCAATAAAACTCAGACGCTGCTGTAATGATGGCTGAGTAAAGCATGCTGCATGCAAGCCTTTTGTGAGACATTTTCACCAAACTGACATCATTAAATACACACACACTTCAGTCAAATGTTCTACCTGGGAGGCACCAGTGGGCAAACGCACACAAGCAAAGCCAATTAACACACATAATTATTTTTGAGGCAACGGCCCACAAATCTCTTCCTGTTTTTAAATAACCATTCTCATTAGCTCTCTCACATAAACAGCAATGACAATGAAAAACATATTAAACATATCTCAGCAGCTCGGTGATCACATAACCACAGTAAACAGAATCACACATATGCACCACATACTGGATTGAATGAGGATTAAATCACAATGCGCATGTATCTGAAAACAAGCCGTTATTAATGCACTGGGATTAAACTTCTGACTGACACGAGAGCAGGGTTAAGCATTTAATGTTGGTTGTTATTGATATTCACGAAAAACAACCTCTAATCACATGACTACATGACAGATCAGGTTTATCTTTGTTCACTGAGAAGATTAAGCAGGGTATTATAGTGTATTATTATTATTATTATTGGAAACTACTGGAGAATGATGCAAGAACCAGGGACACGCAGGAAATAACAGAAGCAGCCATATTTGAATGCTAGCTGTCTGTATGCTTAACAATTCTCGTAATGAGATCTTACGAATTTAATAAAAAGTCTCTCTTTATCCTGGATGGTAAGGATGATATAAGACACAGTGGTGAAGTCAGAGAACCACTAAGATGAGATCTTGTTAATAAAGGTGCTTTTATTTAAAGGGTTTTGAATGAACATAAGAAATAAGCAGGGAACCATTCACATTCCAAAAATCTGTTTGTCTTTTCCTACCAAAAGGAAGGTTGGCCAGGAGTACATGTTTTTATGCTGAATATATATTTCAGTATAAGACAGAATTATAATTAAGTTTTGTTTTTAGTTCTGCTTAAGAGGAAATGATTAACATTTCGTAAGGAGAAGGGCCTTTAGGAGCTGCCAGATTTTAAATAATAGATTTAGTTTAGTACTGATTCAGCAGTTTTTAGACGCTCGTACACTACCAGTGAAAAGTTTAGTTAGATTAGATAGATTAGATTAGATAGATAGATATTAGATAGATTAGATTTGTCATGCCTACACCTACATACCTACACCTGCACCTACACTAGCATGGACTACACTTCCCAAGAGCATCAGCCTACAGACAATATGGCCGACGCCAGCATGTCCTCGGAGGAAATGGACTACACTTCTCAGGAACATCAGCCTACAGACAATATGGCTGACTAATGCTTTGTGACGCTCCTTAGTGTGTCTACTCTTGCCAAGACTTTTATCATTCCGACTGTTCTCCTGGCTTTTGACTTTGTTGTCTGCGTTTTTGGATTTTGACTCTGCCTTTCCTAATATACTCTGTTTGCTGATCGCTTGAACCTTTGTCTGACCCTGACCTTGATTTTTGCCTGCTGATTTTGTATCTCTGTTGGAATACTTTTAATAAACTGAGAAACTGCACATGCATCCTGTCTGGCATGGTTTTCCTGAAAAGATAAATTTTTTGTTGTCATAAATACATTTTATTAAAGGGCCATGGATAAAATTTGTCTTTAAGACATTTAGATATGTATAAATATACTTCTTAATAATGTAATTTAGTTCAATGAAAGTTTTTATTTTAGCTTTAAAATCTATTTATCTATTTAAATTAGATTTAAATTAAATTAAATGTATTTTTGTTTTATTTCTGAGCTAAATGTGCATACTTTTTAATAAGTAGTCAAAGGTAGAACATATTTTAATTAATATGTAATTTGTTTCTGAATTAAATGAAGTTATTATTATTATTATTATTATTATTATTAAATAACAGAAAATAGTACAAGTAAAGACCTTCTATTAGCAGGTGTCCAAACTTTTTGTGAGATACAATAAATCATTTAGGTGCAATTTGTGACTAAAAAAATCCTAACCAAGCTCAGAATGCTTGCTTAATAATAAAACTTAAGTTAATAGACAAATGGTTTGTACTTTATTCCATAAATGACTGTGGATATATTTTTTAATAATCAAATATGCTGCAAGTGGATTGCAGATTATAGCAATCTTTTCTAAAAACCTGATTAATCTTCCTTGCTAAAAGGAGAAACATATTTACATGATTTCAGTAGTAAACCTATCCAGTGTATTAGAAGGGCTCCAGATGTTTCCATGATGATTTAACATGAAGCTCCCTGATTGGCTGGAAAGCTCTTTTTTTTTACTTGTACTTTGGTACGAGTTGAAAGAGGAGGTCAGGATAAAATGCAGTGGATTAGTGACTCTTTGCAATTCAAATATACACTCTATGTAAATACATGCATTCATATTACATATGAAAATTTGTCTGAAAATGTTTGGTCTTAATATATAACTGATTCCATGAGTATAAGAAAATGAATAAGAACGAATAAGTTGAATGTTTAAATATTAACAAAAAGTGAAAATAAAGATTTAATATTAAATGATAATGCATAGATGAATGCTTCAAATTGAATTACTAAAAATCTCATATAATTTTTAAAGAGAAAACAGTGAAATGGATCAGCAACAACTTTCATCACCATGCACACAATCACATGCTTTCATTTGCTGGCATTAAATTACCAAAATAATATCATCATCACTTTCAAATATCTTAACCAGCGAGTTGTAGCCACACTTTATCCTGGTCAGAGTTGTGATGGATCCGAAGCATATCCTGGGAATACTGGGAATGATGTGGGAATATATCCTGGCTCAGACACCAGTCCATTCAAACACCTGTTCACACTTTACAATTTAGAGCTACAGAAACCAGTTAGATCTTGTTGTCACTTATGTTACAGTAACCCCTCTGTTTACTATATTTTCCAAGTACAAAAAATTACCATGTTACAGTAAAACCAGAAAAACAAGAGCAAAGTCCTCTGTTTTGAAGACTTTCCCATGATGGAAAATCTACCGCCAGTTACAAAATGCTGACACTGGAGACTCCTTCCATAAATGTTAACTGAAAATCTCCTTACAGAAAGATTCACCATGTCAATAGCAACACACGTTTAATTTAGTTTATTATTAGATGACGCTTATATGGCTGCCATACAAGTAAATTGTAAACAATTATATATTAGAACAAGCACTTTAATATAAATAATAAACTGGTGATTTATCTTGCACTTAGCATTACTACTATCATAGAAAATTAATGAACATTTTCTGATCAATCAGATTTGAGAATTTAAGCGCGGTGATACAGTATACTACTAGTAAAATAAGTCACTAATATCTCTTGTATTCACTACTTACTGTGTACAAACTTATAATGACTATTAATTTATGTCTAACACAATTATTTCATCTGCCTATACAGTATGTAAACCACTTAATTACTGAATCAACAGACTCAGAAAGTTAACCTCTGTGAAGATGCAACAAAACATGATTCTTTTTTCTTTTACTTATTAACAAAATATCAGTCAAATCTTTAAGGCTATGGGCCAAGTTGTTTATTTAGCTTTTGTCTTTATCCTTACTCTCTAGAGTACAATCATACACACATACACACACACAGACACACACACACCATTGACACACACTGAATTCGTCCTTGTTAATTGTCTGATGACTACAAGAGAAGCAGAGGGAACCGGCATGCGCCCCAAATCCTTCGCCTCATTTGATCTCCACTGGAAATCTGCCACAGTGGGTCCTGTACAGCTATAACACTCAACAACACACACACACACACACACACACACACACACACACACACACACACACACACACACGGGAACATCAAACCTGTCAATCATGCACATGTATTACAAAATGTACTCTGTGATCTATGAGGAATGATGATAATGGCGTTTTGATTTCTTTACAAAAGTGAGATTTCTGAATCTTTGCCACATATGTACACAGAGACCTCATTTACAGAGACACACATCCCTCTCTCTCTCTCTGTCTCTCTCTCTTCTACTTGTTATTGTGCTTGGCTTTCCAGGGCCCTCGGTGAGTGAGCATGCTATCACCGCACGCTTTTCTTTTGGCATTGTTAAAACTAAATGAAACAAGGTAATTAGCTTGTTACAATTAAAGTGACTCGACTGGATAAATTGTAATCACCCGAAATGAAGTTAGGCTTCCCTGCAGGATCGACCAGCCAGCTGAGCAGCCTCATTTGCATAATTAAAATATACAAATGATAATGGATTTTGTACTCAATATCCAGCGGCTGTAAATCCAGAGAAATATGAATTTTACAATAACAACAGGGTTGCCTTGAGGAAAACGTGGGATGATGTTTCTTGTCCTCTCTCTCTCGCTCTTTCTCTCGTCCTCTGTTAGGCTGGGAGATGAGTTTGGATGTGTGAACAGAGGTGTGATTTGAGGAGGAGGGGAAAAAGTGAAAGAAAAAAGAATGAAAAAACATTAAAAAATGATATTAGTTAATAATGCCTGTGGTGGAACACAAGGGGAGGGGGGACAGAGAGAGAGAGAGAGAGAGAGAGAGAGAGAGAGAGAGAGGTGGACCAATTACATTTGCAAATTGTGAGCTGCAGGTCCTCATAGCTTTGCTCTACCTCAAGGGAAGCCTTTTGCCTGATTACACGAAAATGGGATTGAATTAAACATCTAAAGGGTTGTCCTAAGACAAACCGAAATGAAATTAGACTCGCTCTTTTAGCTGCAAGCATCAGGAAGCTGGCAGAGACAGAAAGCCAGAGAAAGCCCTCCCTTCACAAAAAAGACAGATGGAATTTCACAATTAGGTGAGGGACAATGATGGTGAAATTAGGCCTTAGAGCTTTTCCCTCACCTCCTACACGCATACGCATGTGCCATCAAAGATCACAGTTTGCCTCACAACGTCTGGATTTACTATCAGCCCTTTAGAACGAGTAACCTGCAGCCCATGGGATTAATCCCCATAGACACACTACAAAAGAGCATGCGTGATGGGTTTTTCAGTTTGTAGCTATCAGCGTGCGCTCTTCAGACAGCTACGGAAATGACAATTGTGTTCTTTTTTCTATTCGTCCTCTCTTGGGTTGGAAAAATAGAAAATAGGAAAAGGAAAAACTCAGGGCTCTCAAGTGGTGCAACACTATGATCACGAAATCACGAGTTCGTATCCTGACAATTCCACAGCCATCTGTGGTTGGGAGTCAAGCGAGCAAAACTGTCCGTGCTCTCTGGGTGGGTGGGATGTCATACTGTCTCTCCTCTGTCAATCACAGCGACACTCGCCAATCATGGACATACAGCATGTACAGCACATGTACAGCTAGGTCCATAAGTATTTGGACAGCGAAAATATTTTTACCTCTGTATACCACCACAATGGATTTCAAATAATGCCATCAAGATGTCATTGAAATGTAGAATTTTAGCTTTAATTCATGGGGTTGAATTAAAAAATATCGCATTGCCATGTTTTTCATAGTCCCTCCATATTTACCGGCTCAAAAGTAATCGGACAGCTCACTGATAAGCAGTTTTATGGATAGTTATGGCCTGTTTCCTCATTATTTCATGACAAATTAAGGAGGTAAAAGGTCTGGAGATTATTCCAAGTGTTAAATTTCCAAAATTGTGGTGAGGCAAAAATATTGTGTCACTGCTCAAATTCTTATGGACATAACTGTATGTAGAAGAGGGTAGATATTACTTTTCTCTGAGTGTGTTATGTTGCCTTGTGACCTTGCATGAGTAACAGTTTGAAAAGACGTGATGCTTGGCTTTACGTGTCTTGGAGGAAGCATGTGTTAGCCTTCACCCGCACTTTTTGGTAGTTGTTGTATGAAAGGGGAGAGCTTACTGGTGGGGGTTAACAGGTGACCAAACTGGGGAGAAAATGGGGGAAAAAATAGGAAAAATGTTTTTTTGGTTGTTGTTTCTGTGAGCGTGTGAGAGTGTGTGAAACCTCCAACCTGATATACAGCTCACAGTGTGATAGTGATGTGCTCAGGGCAACACACAGGAGGAAAGATAGGAAAAAGCCAGAAAAGATGGCTAGATCATTGTCCAGACCGTTACAAAAAAGTCACGTTCACATGTGAATAAATTTATGAATGGTTATTTGACACTTCACATTATGTTCCATACATTTTTCACATGGAGTGCATTTTTTAATTTTTTTCACATGATCTATCACATGGTTCATTGATTTGAATTTTTTGTTCATATGTGCTATTTTAAGATTTAACCTAGTAAAATACATATTCACATGATATTCACATGAAAGAACATATTATTCACGTGAAACATTTATTATTACATATTAAATGTATGTGAAATTTCCATTTGCTATGTATACACATCTCTGCCTTTCAGAACATCTTTCCATAATGAAACACTCATAAGTCTCCACATACAGCTGCAGATGTTCATGAATGTTTGTGCACATGAGTGTGTGTGCATGTGAGTGTCTGTGTGTTTGCGCTTGTGTATTGTTTGTGCACCTGAAGCACCAGGGTGCACTCTCGCTGCAAAATGAATGACTTCTCCAGCGCATGCTGGTGCAATAACATGAAGCAAAGCTGTAAGTAAATAATTTGCAGTAATCAAAGTTAATGGAACCCAATGGGAGAGACTTACTGTACTGCAATAATCGCATTTAGGAGACAGCAGATTTAGAGCATAATTGGACATAAGTAAAACTGAATTCCCCAGCTCAATTACAGAGCCGTTCTTTTGTAAATCAGCAAACACGGGTCAAGCTGCTCGCACTAACATCACATCAGACTCTGTGAGTGTGTGTGTGCTTGTACCTATCTACCTGTCTGTCACAGTGGACCGGCTCTAGAAGTCCACGCACTGCATGTAGAAATGATTTTATTGGCCATCACTCGGCAAGATGGTAATATGATTTTCATTACCTGCTCGATAATGAGGTGTTTGTGTTCAAAAAGAGTTTGTTATAATTAAAAATCTATTATTTGATATCATTAAATTGGAAACTGTCTGATTACAGGTTTACTCCAGTGGCTATATTAAGCTAAAACTAAATTACTGCAATAGAAACCTATGAGTGTGCAAAGGAGATATTAAATTCACCCCTCCCCCAAATATATATATATAAATAAATATATAAATATATATATATATATATATATATATATATATATAAATAAATATTTTTTCTTCTATATTATTGTACAGTATAACAAATATTAAATTGATTTTTTTTAAATCAATACACCCTGACTTGAACAGATTTGAGCAAGAGTGAGATTGAAAAAGGAATCTTCAGTAAATTAATTTGACATCCCTGTCTGCCCCTGTGGTGTCTTCATGCCTCCGGTCATGATGCTGAAGCAGAACTGTTTTGTTTCAGATCAGGCTGGATCAAATCTCCACTCTCTGGACTGGACTGCTGGCTCGGCTTTTACACCAGCTCTGGAGTCAAAAGTAATAAAGTGCAAAACCAGTTCGAAATTGATGTCATCAAAAGGTTCACTAAAGCAACTGATCGTTTTTGAGAAGATTAGGATGTTATGTTAAAAAAGTACCACTTCTAAAATCATTTGCTGTAATAATGGTTTGTTGGATAATGCTATCAGAATGTTCCTCACACAACATTCCCAGGCACAAGCTAACACTATGGAAAGGTCAGGGTTAATGGTCCCACAAGTGAAAAAAAGGCAAGAATGTTATGAGAATGCATAAATCATTTTCTCAGAAGCCTGCCAGTTTGCTTGATGTTGGAACTAATAGTTGCTAGAACCACAGCATTCATAAAACTTTCAACTCAGCTCCTGAGTTTCACAACAGAAATGTGTGTTGCCCTACGTACCTGGAGATCCTCAAGTTCGTATCTCAATGATGCCACAGCCATCCATGGCCATGAGCCAAGGGAGCCAACACTAGCCAATCATGTTCGTCAGTGATATCATGTGTGTGGACGAGGGCGGACAGCACATTCCTCTGAGTGTGTTACGCTGCATTGTGATGCATCAAGAGCAGCAGTTTGAAGAGATGACGTAGGCAGGCTTCATGTGTTTTAGAGGAAGCTTGTTTTAGCCTTCAGATGCTTCACATGCTCCCCAGTTTATAGCTGGCATATAGAGGAGAGCTGGGGGTGGGTAGGATTGGCCAGGTGACCCATTTGGGAGATAAGGGGGGGAAAAAACACCAAAAAAATTTTCAACTAACCTCAAATTGTTAGCATTCACACAGATGTAATTAAATATGAATACATTTCAAATCTGAACTTATTGGAATTAATTAAATAAATGCATAAATGAATGGAAAATGGTCATCTCATTTATGCACCTTAGCTCGTTCTCTTTTCAGACTTGCTGTTTCATCATGAAAATTTGATTCCTTAAACCCTGAGTAGGTTTACTCAGGATAAAGTCTACATTTAATATCCAAAATGTACTTAAATGATCATTTAGAGTAGTGCCTTCTGTTCCCTCAGCTCAACGTACTTAAAAAAACATCAAATCCAGATAGCTTCTTCCTAAAAGATAGATTTAATCTCAAGATTTTAGGCTTGTTTTACTTACCATTGCTCGCTATTAAAATGGACAATCACAATTACCTGAAGTTTGCACTGAATTTAGTTGATAATGATTTTTTAATCAGAGAGATTTTGTGAGTAAATGCTCTGTGAGTGAAAGGTTATAAATAATCTGCGGCACAAAGCCATTGCATTTATGAAGAAGGGATAAAATTACTAAAGGTTATTTACAGGATGGGCAGTGGAAGATTACTCTGCACCTCTATCATACCCTCTGTCTTCTGCTTAAACAAAATAAGTATCCTGATAGGTTCTTCAGTCATGCCTCATCGCTTTCACCCCTCTCAGTAGGAAATGAGTGCACGATGAGTGTACGATGAGCTGTCATTACTCTCCCCTCTCCCCCTCCTTTACACACACCGAGTGCTTTATTTAAATAACTTACAGGTCCAATTAGACAGGAAATTAAATTGTCATTATTTAAGTGGGTGACAGGAAAAGAAAGTGACAGGAGGCAGGAGTGGCTTTTGTCCCTTGGGGCCTCCTGTAGTTACAGCAAGGAATACAAGGAGAGCCAATAGGGATAAAGACTCAGAGTAAAACTCTTGTGCAATGTGAAGTTATGAGGGTGGTATCAGGGTGAGAGGGGCGGTACTGAATTTCACAAAATAAACACATACAGTATGAATATGAATAATCTCCAAATTAATATGATCTGGTTGCAATTCTAAGATTTAGTTTTTTTTTTGTAATGCTTCAAAAATGATCAGTATCGATGCCAGAACACTGCTGAATTCTCGAATCCGAGCTGTCAGAAGGTCTTGACTAATTTCCTATAACATCAACCCTGACAGCAGCGTTGTAATAATGGACTTGCTCCAATACATTATCATTTCTGTAGTAAAAACTCATTTGCACATGATCTAAGCCAATAATGATAAACAACTTATAATATATCATTATTTAAACAAAGGAAGGCATGTAATCATAGATACGGTGAAACTTTCTGTAAGCAAACATGTATCAAAGTTTTCCACAATGGGAAAGAGTTAATGCAAAGGACTTTGTGCATTCCGGTTTCTAAGTCACATTACAATATCTCTACCTGTCTTTACCAAGTCTTACTATATTGTCACGTTGTTGTTTTGGTTTTGATTAATGTTCTGATGGCGCTGCATGGTGGTGCCCTGACTAGGGCCTTTCTGTGCAGAGTTTGCATATTCTCTCCTGTGCCTGTGTGGGTTTCCTCTGGGTGCTCTGATTTCCTCCAACAGTCCAAAGACATGCAGATTATGTCATCTGGCTATCATAAACGCTTATAGGTGTGAGGGTGAGTGCTTGTTTGCCTCTGTGATGCCCTGTGATAGATTGGCTACCTGCCCAGGGTTTTCCCCCGCTTTTCGCTCAGAGTCAGCTGGGATTGGCTCCAGCTCCCCTGCAACCCTGACAGATAAGCAGTATAGACAACGGATAGATAAATTTTTGTTCTGGTTTCCTTGTTCCCTGATTATTGCCTTGCCCAATTTATGTTGCTTGCTCATCGCCTGACCTCTGCCTGTTTCCTGACTATGAGCTTTGGCCTGTCGACTTGGATTTGTTCAAAAGCTTCAATGACACTGCGTTTTATCCGCACTTGCAACCACACCCGCGGTCCTGACAATTCACTTCATAAGAGAGATTAAAAAGAGGCTAGTAAGTGACTACAATGTTGGCAAAGTAACTTTAAATGGATAAAAAGCACAACATGTTGTTCATCAATGAATTTAAAATTGCAATCGTTGGCAAATTGCTGTGGTGAAAGAGGAATATAAACTTGATGTGCTAATATGGGAAAATAATCAACTTTGATAACAGTAACAGTGGAAACACTAACACTGCTTCCCATTAAGCCAAACAACCTCATCACACAACCCCATCATTGATTATTTTCCTTTAACAGCACACTCTCCAAGTATTTTCTTTCTTACACAAACAATTTAATGTGGATTGTACATATAAATGGTCACATGACAAGAAGTATTTCCTTCCACCTTGCACCATAATAATTAGAAGTTTGTCTAAAGTTTCTAGTAAAGCATATTATAATACCAAAACAATTACAAGTATAATCTTTAAACCATGTATTATTGATGTGTTAGATCATTTGTCTTCCACATTTTTGTCAAACACAATTGTGACCAGTGGAATAACACAGTCTAGAAGAAAACAAAGTATAAGAAATTGAAGCTTTTATTTGACTTCTTTTACCAAGAGAAAGACATCGGGACACCAGGATGACCCAAAATTACGCAAAAGAGTGTTCGTGCACATTTTTCTTTCACTCTTCACTAATTCTTATTGGTATATAGTTATGAAATTAATTTGCAGTTTCAATATAAAAACATCAAATAAGCTTAATTAATCAGCTGATGCAAGTTTCAGCTCCACATACACACAAAATTTCCCATACGCATACAAATACAATATTTCATTAATGTTACCAGAAAAGTCATTTCTGTTTCTGCAGCTTCAAGCTTTATCTAAATCATCAATAATCCATATTTCTCACTGTTCGTTTCATCATTCACTCACCCAGTCATTTTTCTCTCATCACTCACCACATCTCTGTCCTTTTGATAATTAGTCTTTAAGTGATGTAAAAGCAGAGTGATCCTCTGACCCCAGATCAGCATGAGAGTGAAGAAGGCCAGTCAGACAATCAGATGAGCCGTGTCCCCCCGTGATCCCCTGTATGTGTATGCGTCCTGATGCACCGTGGCCATAAAGCTGATGGATGGAGTGAAATCAAAGATTCACAGGTGATCTCTGACCCCAGCCATAGCAAATGGACCCCAGCATCTGTGCATTGGCAGTAAACAGGCCCAGAGCGTGCCCTTTGTGGCCACTCCTGAGTGCTGGGCTTATGGAAACACTTAGCCAGGGTCCTGCCAAAGGCCTCATTATGAAACAAGGTTCAGCCTATCTCTGGGGGTGTTTTTTTTATGATTTTTTTTTCTTTTGAGAAATGTCGAGGAGGTGGGAGGTTTAAATCAATTCAGATCACAACTTTGGTTTCAACATACTGTTAGTGTTGCTGATTTTTGGTGAAGGTCCAACAGAATCATCTATCTCTGCGTTGTACTTTCCTTACATAAAGATCACATACATACAGAAAGATGGTGAAATGCACCTTAGCTAGTTTAGTGATCACATATTATTCACATGATCACCAGTGAAAAACATGTGATCTCATGAAAATCAGTTTGTTATGCCCTGAAATACATGTGACCTCTAGGAAACAAGTGACATTATGTGAATAATATTTGATCACCTGTAAAAAAATAAAACCACATGCCCCAACGTAAAAAAAAAAAATCACACAAATGCGAAAGTAAAATAATGAGTACATCGCATGCAAAAAATAAAACCATATACTATAAATGTGAAAAATGTATATAGAAAAATAAAGGATTCATGTTTGTAAATCACATG
This sequence comes from Notoglanidium maculatum, assembly GCA_030068355.1. Classification (NCBI taxonomy): domain Eukaryota; kingdom Metazoa; phylum Chordata; class Actinopteri; order Siluriformes; family Auchenoglanididae; genus Notoglanidium; species Notoglanidium maculatum. Next base: position 16,502,338 of record JAQQZX010000009.1, read on the forward strand.
TGAAAAAAAAAATCTTGTGAAAACTTATGAAAAAAGAAGTGTGAAAACTTATCATAGGATAACAAATTAATCATGTGAGAAAATCACATTAAAAAAAACAAAACAAAACAAAACAAAACTGTATACCCTTCATGTGAAAAACTGACATGTTCACATACTGAAAAATAAAAACACACGCACTACAAAATTATAATAAATCTTGTCAGAAAACCACATGACATAAATGTGCTCTCTCTCTGTCTCTCTCTCTCTCTCTCTCTCTCTCTCTCTCTCTC
>JAQQZX010000009.1:16505836-16514472 GCA_030068355.1 Notoglanidium maculatum
CTTTGCTTTAAAAAAAATCCAGGTCATTGTCCATTTGTGCTGTGAAGCACTGTTCAGAGGGTTTCAAAGTATTTGGCTGAATCTGAGCAAATAACACAGCTCTATATGCTTCAGAAATCATCCTACTTCTTTAGTCACATCATCAAACACATACAAGAGAACCAGTTCCCTTAGAAGCCATACATGCCTACGCTGAGATGAGGTGGAATGTTTCCGATCATGATATAATACTCAATACTCTTCACTTCTCATCATTAATGTACAAGCTCATCTTTGTCCCGTCTGTCAATAGGATGTTGTTCCAGAACTGTATGAGCTGCTGAGATGTTTTTGACAAACTCTAATAAGTTCCTCCAGACTTTTTGGTGTTCCTGCTCTCAACAGTGTGTTCTTTCTTTTTAAGAACGCATCAAATAGACACGTAATGCTTTTTCCTATCTCTCTGATAGTTTTGTTTTGAGTCTCAGCCTAATGATGGCTTCCTTCATTTGGAACTTCACAGCACCAGATTTCAAACTCAAATGCCATACTTGAAATCAACTCTAGACCTTTTATCAGAATCCAATTCATTACTCATTTATTACTTATTCATTACTTACAGTACATGCTTCAGGAACTATGTGGCTATGTTCACGTTTGAAGCAGTTTCATTTTTTAAAATCACCAAAGTAATGTGTATGAGGTGATGTCAAGTTTGGAAAAACATAAAAAAACAAGACAAACCAAAAAAAAAAAAAAAAAAAACTGACTCAAGACTGAATTGATGTGTGAATCTCAAGAGCTAAAAGTAGTTTGCTCGGCCCAATGAAATAGTTCAAAAAACTTTCCCTTTGTATAGATCACGCCTCTGATGCACAACCTCGAACACTACACAAACATCCTAGGAGCACGTGGGGAGTAGATGTGAGCCCTCGCCTTTTGATGGATTAGTGACATTCCCAGTGTAATGCACATCTGAGCTTAGCCTCGCCACACGGCCTGTGTGGATTTAAACCCAAGCTGGGGGAAATGTGTAACTGATATCTTTGTGTCACGGAGCATATCCGGCATGTGGCGTGCTGACAGCCTGCGAGTGATGGCTGCCGTTCGACAGTGTGTTTGTGTTTGCGTGTGTGTGGGTTTCATCGTCTCAGCATCCTTCTCCCCCTCTGATGGCTGGAAAGGCCCGGGGCAGCACAGAGGTGCAGAGTACAATCAAAAGTCCTCTGACACTGCTGAGAATCATCACAGCTTGATGATAACCTGGCTACCTTCAGGAGATCCTGCACTCTGCCTCAGAAGTAATAGCAGATATTTGGACGCAAACTTTTCCAGTGCTGAGGGAGATTGAATCAGGCCTGTCCACATGGGTTAAATACTATGACTTTGATTGATGTGGGGATGTTGGATAACTTTTTTTTTCACCAGTTTGGTTGTTGGTGAGTACCAAAGAGGAAGCAGAAGTACTGGCTGAAATAAAAAAACAAAAAAGACATGAATTTTGACTCAGATCTACGAAATATCAGAAAGAATATCCTGGAAAAAAGACATCTGCACAAATCTTTAATGCTTGGTTAGATAATGGTATATTTATGTGCGATTTTGTTAAGGTGATCTTCAGAAATTGTTGTTTGTACTTGAAACATTTATAACCTACAGCTTTGGAGAACCATATGAATATTGTACAAGGTGCTACAGTTGCTGAAATCAAACCCCATGACAGTTACAATGTCTGTATCAATCAAGAGAAAGAAAACCTTTATTGACAACTTTTGTCCACCCCAGAGAACTTAATACAATATTTATAGAGATTTGTTTTAGGGTCAGCATTGGGGGCAGTTTGGTCAGTAAGGTGGTTATTGCTGAGGGCAAAACATTTTAAAAGTATACACAATGGCTTGAAATGTGTGGACCCTTTATACAACTACCCCATACCATACCCTTATTTTCTGCCCCCCTCCTTCCAAATAAAACTGCTGGTGTGTGAAATATGAAAGAGACATGTTGTCGTTCAATTTGTCCAATATAGCTCACAGGTGGGCTGCAGGTATGCGCCCCCTCAGCGGCTGAAAAATGAGTGGAGGAGAGCAGGGTGACTTTGATGAACCTCACCACTCCCGGCCCTATCATTCTTTTCCGTCTGGCTTCCCTGGCTGCCGCGTGGACAACGCGCTGCAAATTTGTCTTATTGAAGTGAAGCTGCGCTCCGCTTCCTGCTGACAACAACAGCTAATGAACAGACAGACTGGGGCTCCTCAGAGTTCACTCTCTCAACCCTCACTCTGCCAGAGCTGCTGCATGATCACACAGCGCATCCTCCAGCTCACCAGCACATAACGCCTGCTGATGGACGCCTTACTGGGCTTCTGATTACACAGAATCTTTAACCTGAACAAAATCAACGTAAATAATGGAAATGAAATTCATGAAAGCTCAGTCTGAGGGTGCAGATCAGTCTTAGGGAACCGTCTGGTCATGTTAGACTGGCCCTTTTAGTTCAGTAGGGCTGTGTAGAAATGATTAAGTTAAACCAATCTCCAGCAGGCTTAGGATCAGAAAGAATCTTCCTCAATATGAGTTCATTTAAACAGCGATTGACCATGTGAAGCCTTTAGCTTACACCAACTCATACCAGCTGAGGCAGTGAAAAACTTCAGATCACTCCATTATGGTCCATGTCAAGCAAGTGCTTTGTCAGCAAAGAGTTTGGCAAGGAATATGTCACGAGAGGCCACAAGCAAAGTAAATGAAGAAGAGTGGATTAGCAAGGCTGTTTACACACTGCTGTTGCTGTTTCAGGATTGAATACACTATTTAAAGTGTATTTTAACTCCAATGTCTGCAGTATTAATACAAGACACAAGACATTTCCCTGTACTGAGAAAAGGAAGAAAATCTGTTAACAAGAAACTCACCTTTAATAGGATCAAGATCCAGTTGTTGAATTTTATTAATGAATTTTTACACATTTTTGTAGAATGCTTTAATCGGTTGATCCTTTCAGAGATGGGACTAATTTTACATAGGGAGTCATTTGTAAGTAAGCAACCAGAATGACATGTTACATTTTAGTGCAGCAGTGATGGAAAACTGGATATATGTCAGAAGAACTCCATAAGAACAGCTTTGGTAAGACATTTTTTCCATTTAAAATACCAAACCATGGGACAACTGTTACACTGATAATATAAGAGTAGACAGAAATGCTAAATCATCTTACCAAGGGTTAAGGTTGGAAACGCACAATTGTATAGAATGTCTTTGTCTGCTGTAGCATTACAGATTGCCTTCACTGAAACTATAGGGATGAGCCCAAACATTTTCCAGGATGACAACTTCCCTGTGCACAAAGCAAAGTTCATGAAGACATGGACCCGTGTGGCCTGCACAGAGCCGTGACCTCGACCCTGCTGAACACCTTAGGAATGAATTGGAAAAACGATGGCACCCCATTCCTCCTCAACCAAAAGCAGTGCCTAAACTCACTAATGCTCCCGTGACTGGGAAATTCTCCAGTCCACATTCCAAAACTAGTGAAAAGTCTCAGAAGAGTGGAGGTTATTATAACAGCAATAGGAGACATATGTTCAAAATGCACACATGGCTGTGATGGTCAGGAGCTCACCAATATTTGTCCATATAGTGTATGTGCATTGTATTTAAATATTTTAAATGTTATTGGTATTTTATTGTTGACAACTAAACAACCTCCCTTTGCTTTCAGTTATAAGTGAGTTTGAAGTTTGATAGTAAATTTGGTAGCCCATTTTTCTTTCAGTAACTTGCAGAAACAGAAACTTGTAGAAAATCTTGCCTGCTGATATATAAATAAGTAAAATTGCTTGACTTATTGAAGTGCTTTCAATAAACAAATTATAACTGGAAACTGATTGAACTACTGTTCAACTGTTTATACTTTATAATACTCATTTCATTTTATCTTTTTTTTAAAAATATATACCTGTTAAAAGAAAAATGTCATTCTTAAATCTGACTGGTTAAAAGGTGTGGATTTATTTTCCATACCAGCAACTCTGTTATTCAAGCTGACTGTAATTCAAATCACAGAAATATTAATGCAAATTGTTCTGGTAAAACAGATTTTAAAACTGTGTTGCTCTATAACAAAGAAGAACATACTGTTGTTGAAATGTAGAGCATTCTGTAAACAGATGTTTATATAATATTTATGGAAGGAGTCTCCAGTGTCAGCATTTTGAAATAGTCAGTAGGTTTTCCTCCATGGGAAAGTCTTCATGATAGAGGATTTCTGGTTATGTGGTAACATCACAAGGTGTGTTTTTATTTTTTGTTTTAATTTCCAGAGAGAGAAAAGAAAGAAAGGCTGCTGTTTATTTCTGTAATGAAGTGATAACAGGAACTAGCTTGACTCATGAATGGTTTATAACATTAAATGCTTAAATGGAACATAAAATGAAAAATTACAAACGGTTAAAAACATGATGTCTTATGCGTTAATAGGTAAAAAAAATAATTGTAATTGTTATAGGAAACAATCAATGGGTGTATAATGGTAACTCGAGTTAGGCTACATCACACCACCGTGTCACTGTTTAATTTTCAATAACAGTACAAGTGTTTCACTCCTTAATTATTCCTAATTGTTCCTTATCCATCCAGTTATTCATTTACCATCGTCCAAAACAAACAGCCATATTGTCAGTGACAGTGCCAGCATTCATTTCTAAGCATTTACAAATGTTCACATTAGTAAACCGTCCAGCTTTAATACTTGCCTTTCAGTTTGCTATAACAGACACACAGTATTTATACACCTACCATATTTTCTTTACTCCTCCTAGTGGAAGAATCCTTAAACCCTTATAACCACTAAAATCAGCCTGCTGCCAATCATCACACAGACCAACAACACAGCAGTGAAGATACACTGAGCTTGTTACTTAATTAGCTTGTAAATTTCCCACAGATCAGTGCACAGCAGGTGACCTGGAAGCATTCAGAGCTCACGGCTTGACCGTTTAGCATCAGACCCACGAGAGGCGGTTTGGCACATACAAGCAGAACTGACACTAAACACTGACCCGAGACCTGAACGTCTGCCATTAATTATTATTAATGAACAGAGGAAATCTGGATTGCATTAGAAACACTGGCTGATCGGTGGTCGGCGTGGTTTAATGAAAGAATACAACGTTCTTATTAAAAGCGGCTGCACTTGTAGGGTAACTGGCATTTTTATATTTTAAACATATGTCCTAAATATTTAAAAGACAAAAAACAAACAAAACAAAAAACTGAGCAGTATCATCAATGACAGTGTCAGCATCCATAAGACATTTATTAGCAAGTTGAAGTATCGTGTTTGAATCAGAGTGGAAGTGATGCGGTTCTTTATTTACAACCCACAATATTGTGTATGAGTTCATTTTGTACACTGAGTAAACTGAGACAGGCATTTATGACCAGGGCATTAAGTCTATGACCCTAAAAGAGGACATAATAAGTGCCCAGTCTGGCATTTAGCTTAACCTTCAGCCCCTTTTTATCCTTTACTGACTGCAACACATGGTCTTCGGAAAACCCGGTACACTTCATAATTATTGCTTGTTCTATGATTATAGTCAGTGAAGTCTTTCCCTTAAGAGGAGGACCATCTCTAAAACAACCCAGTGCATTACGCAAATGAAAAAAAAAAACAGAGAGAGAAAGAGAGAGGGGAAAAACACTTGAGGGGGGGCAGGAGTACTGGATATTATTTAAGTGTTCTTGTAAGCCTTCTAAGATATTAATGTTGCAAAGCTACTTATGAATATTTAAGAACATAAAAGGCAGATAGACTCGTGTGGCCGGGCTGACCACAACTCAACGGGGAGAGCATCCCCTGGACATTCATGATGGATTTTAAACACGATAAAAACAATCAGAGTGTTTATGGCATTAAAGGAGAGAATGGAAAAAGAGAGAGAGGCGAGGCACGCTGTCTTCCTAAAAGCCTCGGGCTCTAAGCGGTGTAAATAAACCTGACTGCTCACTGACCACAACACATCCAGCTGAGTTATCGACTCTTGCAATTAAAAGCCGAAACAAAGATCACGCTTGAAAAAAAGAAGGGCCTGGTGACTATTTCACTGCAAGGAAACAAATCAGATATTGAGGATTTTGTTTACTTCAGAGATGAATTTTAATTTATTAATTACTAATTAAATAGTACCTATAGTGAGTTTTATTATTTACATTTTATAACAGTGAATATAACTGTAATGCTGGAATTACCTTCAGATTTCCAACGGAGGCATTTGTTACATAATGGCTGCGTTTTCTGTGTTTGACATTTTCATTTTATACATTAAATTATTAAAGCATTTTCCCTCATAATGTATAAAAATCTCACTGTTCAAGAAGCAGTTATGGTGTTTAAATCCTAAAGAGACATAAGTAACTAAAAACAGTTGATACATCACTGGAGATTTAGAGTTTGTATGAGTTAAAACACCGTGCATCAATTAAAAACATGAAAGAAATGGAAGCGCACGCTCCTGAAGGAATTCTGACCAATCCCACCTTCTCCTGTAAGGATTCTGACTGATCCTGCCTGCTCCCAATGGAATACTATCCAACCCCATCTGCTTCTGGAGGAATTTGACCAATCCCACTCTCTCCCAAAAGGATTCTGACTAATCCTGCCTGCTCCCAAAGGAATTCGGTCTGATCCCATCTGCTCCTGAAAGAATTCTGACCAATCCCACCCTCTCCTGAAAAGATTTTGACTAATCCAGCCTGCTCCCAGTGGAAATCTGACCAATCTCACGCACTCCTGAAAAGATTTTGACTACTCATGCCACCCCCCAAAGGAATTCTGTCCAATCCCACACTCTTCAGAAAGGATTTTGACTACTCATCCCTGCTCTCAAAGGAATTCTGTCAGGTCCCGTCTGCTCCTGAAGGAACGCCAGTCAATCCTGCCAGCTCCTGAAAGATTTCTGATCAATCCTCCCTGCTTCTGAAGAACTTCTCAATAATCCCACCTGATCATGAAGGAATTCTGACCTGACCTGATCTTGCTTAATCTGGTTTAAAATAAATTATTAAATTATTCTGATTATTATTAGATTATTATTAGATATTATTATCTGATAAATTATTAAATGTTTCAGTGTTTCAGTTTCAGAAAGAGTTTCAGTGGTGTACAATGGGACTCAATGGATATGGGATTATATTTATATAAATATAAAATAATTTTATAAATTTTAGTTAGTTTAAAATAAATAATAATAATAATAAAAAACAGTTATCCACTGCTGCAATTAAAATCCAAAACAAAGATCACACTTTAAAAAAAGAGCCCGGTGACAATTTCAGTGTAAGGAAACAAATTAAATTCTGAGGATTTTGTTCATATATGTTATATATGTTTCCATTTATTAAGTCATGATTTGTATATTCATGATGAATATACCTGTTGACACTGTAATTAGTCTCAAACTTCCTCAACAAAAAAAAACGAATAAAAATATATAAACACCTAAATTAAAAGCCTACGGATGTAGCTCAGTTTTTCATTATACATTAAACAGAACGATACATAGAACTGAAACAGGAAATGAGCCTAAAAAGTGTAATAGATTTACTGAAATATCTCATTTGTATATTTAGTCACACAATATTTTCATATTTTTCATTCATCATGATTATCTGAAATCATAGATCCTCACTAATTTCTGTAAATTTATAACCAGACAGCTTTTAAAATATTTGCTGGTCATAGATCTTATATTGTAAGTTTTCCTCCATCTGTTATTTGCTGGTCAGTTATATGGCTCCACTTTTCCCATGCTGGTCACATGTCACTCAGTTTGAACCTTTTGTTCCTTCAAACAGCGAACTAAAGGGAGCTCTAAACCTCTCCACCCTAACAGATGCCCACATGGTTTGTCAGCTATCAGCACAGAGATAAAATTGCACCTAAAAAGCTCTTCAAGAGTCGGACTGAGGACTGAGTTGACTTTCCAAACATATAGCCTGATGTAATCCTGAATGTTAGCTGAAATATTGCCACATAATTAAGATATTTGGATATAAGTAAGACATTATGTAAGATATTAGGTGAGAAATAAAGACATACCATATAATCTCATCCCTCAGCCTGAATCAAGCTGAACTCTGACATTGCTTTTACAGGCAAAAAGTTTAATTAACTTACCAAAGCCAAGTCAGATTCTAGCACATCTTCATCTGAAATAGCATATCAAAGGAATAAAGTATTTTAATTCTCAGTAATGGCTGTGAGGGTGTCAGTGGAAGTAAGCCTGACTACATCCTGCTTTTAATCCATCACTTAGTTTTGTAAGCAGTATGTTTTAATGGGGTCACTACAGGATTCATAAAATACTGTACTCCACTATATGACAATAAGTTTACAAAATAACATGTTTTTCATCAAAACTGGTAGCTTAAGCCTTTCTAAGTCTAAATCTTTGAATGTAGCAGATACGACGGGTAATTAACCCTTTGGACAACTGTGGTCAGCACCATGACCTGACTAATGGCCTGATGAATTTTTAAGCACAGACGAGAGGGATAATGCAGCACTAATCCATTAGAGCTAAGTGTGTGTGTGTGTGTGTGTGTGTGTGTGTGTGTGTGTGTGTGTGTGTGTGTGTGTGTGTGTGTGTGTG
>JAQQZX010000009.1:16522994-16545598 GCA_030068355.1 Notoglanidium maculatum
CTGAAAAGCATTCCAGGTGACGACTTCATGCAGCTGGTTAAGATAATGCCCACAATATCATCAAGCTAAATGGTGGCGACTTTGGAGAATCTAAAATATGAAATGTATTTTGTTTGGGTTTTTTTTTTTTACACTTTTTTGTTTACTACATAATTCAGTATATGTGTTACTTGTATAGTTTGAGGTACTCAGTATTGTTTTACAATGTAGAAAAAAAAAAAAAGAAAAACCTATGAAAGAGAAGGTGTGTCCAAACTTTTGACTGGTAGTGTATATATATATATATATTGGTCAATTAGTTACATTTAATGTTGTGGGCACAAGTTAGTTTGTGTTCTCACTAGCGATGGGGCGTTTGGATCTTTCTCCTGACTCGGATCTTTGAATCTTGTGAATCTTTTGTTTGAATCATTCGTTCATTTCGTTCATTGGAACTAGTGTGGTGCTGTAGCTGCCATCTGCTTGATGACAGAAAGAATACAGTTCTCAAACACTAAGATGGTTTGCTTCACTTGGTAAAGTATAATACACAAGTTCACATTGTTAAGCCATTATGCAACATTTTGGACCATAGGCTTTTGAGTTATTCAGTTGAAATGACTGGTTACTTCAAGAGTCCTGCACCTATCAATAAAAAAACATAATTTTATTCATTCTAAGATAGCTATTCACTTTAGTCTACCTGGTCACTGAAGACCCATAATGTATGAACTCATTCCAATAAAAAGGCAAGTTGAGGCAACATCCACTCAGTAGCTACATTACACCCAGCTAGCTAGCTACAGAAATGGTCTGATTGACCAGTTAATGTTAGCAAACTCTCCTCTCCAGTAATAATAGCATTGGTCATTTTACTGCTGTATGCACATGAATAATGAATGTGAGACTCAGACAGGAAGACTTATGATTTGTGAATGATTCAGTCGTCCCTAAACTGAGAATATGAGCCTGAGCGGTACGCAGGAACTGCCCACAGAATTAACTCATTAATGAACCATACATAACAATCACTTACATTATAGAAGCTATAAACACTCATTCCCTCACTAGCCTCTCTTGTTCCTTTCTCTTGAAGTTAATACAACCAAAAAAAACAGACAAAACAGCTTGTCGTGTTACTGAGAAGACGAAAAGAGCACACTACTCTATCCTGAAGATGGTGGAAAACTTAGCTGCAGTTCCAGAGTACTTCCCTAAATGTTAAATGTTAATGGGTTAGGGTTAATATTCGTTAATGTCTGCTTACAGGAACTTTCACCATATCAGCAATTATACAACTGTATATTAACTGACATGAACAAGTGCATTAATATAAACCTGTGATTTGCTTTGCAGCTATTAGAGTCGTTTGTATAGAAATATTAATTAATACCTTTCCATAATTAAACAGTGCTCTGATATGAAAAGCAATTGAACACCAAACTGGATAGTACTGGACTCCACTATAAGTAGCTAAGCCCAGAAATGAGCATCTACAGCACTTGATGCCTACTGTCACTGTCATCATCACCAGATCATCATCAGGTTGATATAATTATTTATCAACTACTCACTAAATCAGAACCAGCAACCACATAAAAGTGGTTAAAAAAAAGTCACATTATAGTGAAATAAATAAAGAGCAAATGAGCATTATTCACACTTTATGAGCTAGTAAGCTTTACTTACTATAACTCCAAACTTCACTTTGCCTAAAATATATTGCATACCTGTGTGTGACTTAACCCTTAGGGTAAACATTAATGTGCGATCCCAAAGGGAAATTCCATCTGGAAGTGTTGAAACAGAAATTCAACATTCAAGGTCATTTGCACATTTAAGGACGATTTATGGTTTAAGGACGCAAAATAATAAGCTCCATGGCAAAGCTGACAATGTTGTAATGTTGATGAGCTTGATGTGTACATCTGTGTAAAGCCAAACACAGGCGAGAACTGATCAATCAGCTTCATACTGAGATACAGAGAGAGAGAGAGATAGAGAGAGAGAGAGTGAGAGAGAGACATAAGGATAGGGAGAGAGAGAGAGCCGTCCAGCACTATTAACCTCTGGCCCTCGTGTCCTTCCAGACATCACGGCTGTAGTAATTAGGGACTCAATCCCTCTCGCATGTATCACTTACCCTGCCATGTCAGTCAATAGAGCCGTGACAGATTCATTAAGCTGCTGCCCTGCAGCTCCACCAGCCAAACGGCCCCATAAACTATTTCTAACAGGACGGTACAAATTGGAGTGAGATGATGTCGGGGACAAATGGTGTGTGGGGGGGTGAGCTCAAGTGACAATTAGCATTGATCAGTGGCTAGGAAAGGGTGTGATCCCATGTCATTGTGTGTGTGTTTTCCATTGACTGATCAATTGAGTTTTTCTCAGGTTGACAGGACAGCTAGATATTAGAACGTTCTACTAGGGTAGTGTACAGTATGCACGTCTCACACACACACACACACACACACACACACACACACACACGCACAGGCACAGGCACACACACACGCACACACATACTTCTATCTTTGTGAGGACGCTCATTGACGTAATGCATTCCACAGCTCCTTACCCTAACCATCACAACTATATGCCTAACCCCAAATCTAACCATAACCTTAACCTCATTCTAACCTGAACCCTAAAATCAAGTCTTAACCCTCGAACAGTCATTTGAAGTACAAGTACACACACACACACACACACTTTGAGAACCTTCCATTGAGGAGCTTTTGTTGTGGGGACCAGCAAATTTTCCTACAAGGTAAAAACTGTCAGATATTCATATCGTTGTAGAGACATTTGGTCTCCACCAAGATATAAAAGCATGTATATATATATACACACACACACACACACACACACACCCTTGTGAGAACCTCCACAGACATAATTATTAATGCACACACATACACACACACAGAGCTAGTGTTGCTGAATGTTGGCCTCATCAGTTTCTTAGCTTTTGTTTACTTACCAAAAATTTCTTTATCTCTGTCACACACACACACACACACACACACACACACACACACACACACACACACACAGGCACATGCACAGCGGTGGATGTATTAATTTTACCAAACACTGACAAACATCCTGCTTTAATTATAGATGAGTTTTTCTTGATGCTGCAGCACTGATTGCTGCTTCTTAATTAGTCAATTCTTTACCTCATACACAATGTGCAATTAAACACAACAAGTTATTACCTCTGTCAGCCAGACCATTAGCTATGTGTGTGTGTGTATGTCTGTGTATGTGTGTGTGTGTGCTGCCAGCAGGCACACATTTACTTCTACTACAGATAAAATACGGCACACCATGCAACTCCATTTTGCTTTAAATACAAAATCTAAATGCGAGTCCCCGAATGCTCGGCGCTCTAAGATTATATTATATTATGCCGAGAAGCAGCACGTAAAACAGCTTCAAAATTAAAACTGAGCTCCAAATGGGTTGCAGGAGCAGTTTGGCTCGAGCAGGTACAACCCTGGTGCTCCGTTTTGGAAACAGCGAGGCGCAGATTGTCCAGGAGGCCCCTGTCGATTGCTATTATAATTATTCACCACCTTTTAGTTGATTAACTTCTAATTGCTGCTCGGTTTTATAATACTCCCACTCTGGTCATTATAGTTATTGCCTGCCATAATTACCGGTAATGTTCTTTTCAAGACACACTCGTGATAATTGCCTGTACAGAGCGGTTGTTTTTGGAGGGTGACGCTGTGCCTGGAATTTTGCACTTAACCTACAGCAAGTCTTGATTTTTTTAGCTTTTTAACTTCATTTAAGCCTCAGTTTCCCCTGTAGTGGCACAGTCATGAGTTGTTTATCATTTACCATGTTACCATGAAGTGGAAAGATATTTATGGTGGAAAGTGTTTATTGAGTTTATTGTAGAAACAACAGATAATGATGGAGAGAAAGGTTCTTTAGGGAACCTTCTATGTCACCTTCTATGTTTTTTTAGCGTGTATTTTTCTGGAAAGAACTGAATTTCATTTTGGGTTCAAACTTTTTGTAGCCAGGCACCACTTTAATGCAAAATTAATTCCATAGGTTGCCTCAATAATAAATGTATCAGCTGTGATGATAGTGAGTAACAAAATTAAAAAAAAAATGTTCCTGGACCCCACATTGAGAACCATTGCATTATGTAATGTAAGTTTCAACCTTATTGTTATTATCACATAAGATGGTAATGCCTCAGATTCAGTTGAAGTTACTAAGAATAAACTTTATTTATTATTGATTAATGAAATATTAAGTCCACATTAAAAAGTGTCTCCATTTAGCATTTGTTGACTCTCAGTACCACTTGTAGTTTTGACTGCTCTGAGATTACTGTTTGTGGCATTCGTAAGTATTAGCCCTTTCCCCCACCCTCATGTTAATTGCATCAGACAGTTCTTTCTTGTGACTTGGTGGATGAATTAGTCTTTCTCCTACATCACAGTCGGCTCCTTTTACAGCGCTACTCTTGGACTGGATCCTTCCTCACTTGTAAGTCTTGTTGGATAAAAGATAAAAAATATTCTCTATATAAATACATCTGTAAATGTAAAGCAGTGTTCAGATCATAATTAAACTTTAACATGTTTAATAGGTGAATTTTATTTCTACTTAAGAGAGATTAAGGCCATCATTTGCATTCTAGCTGTTTTATTCTTTTATTGTTACAGACAATCATAAAATCAAAACGAGCCTTTATTACCATGTTCATTTGTGTTCCTCATCATATTGTGCACTGATCCTTAGTACTAATCACTTGAATAATAAATAAATAAATAATATTCAATTATTATTATTATTATATAAAAATATATTATTTTTATCTACTTTATATCCTACTTTCCTCTTCTTCATGTGTTGAAAGACTCGTGTGAACCTAAAGCTGGCTTACGAGGACCTAAACTCTCTTTGGAGAAAGCTAAAAACTCCTATTTTAAAGTTCATAATCACTTTCTCCATACATATATTCGTGGATAATGTTATTTGTGTGCGGCTGACCAAAGCCCCCCACCCCTCCACCCCAACCCTAATACACTCCACCTGTTCTCTTTCCAGCCCATTAGAGACATGGCCAGGCCTGGGAACTCTGCATGTTAAATCACTTAATCAAAGGCAATGGGTCGAAAATCTTGTTTTCTCTTCTTTTATTGGTTTCACTCCTGCAGACAAAGGCAGGATGGAAAAAAGCATATTACCACTTCGCCCCAATAGCACATGCATTATCTTCTAAGCAGCTGCAAAAAGCCTATCATCGGCGTTGATCCCTCTGGGTACAGGGGCGACTGTTTTCACCGATCATCCATTCAAACACCCCTCTCATCCTCCGCTGCTCCCTGCAGTCCCTGCACAGCGCCCATCGCCCGCGCTGTCACTCGCCGTGGCATAAACGAATAGACCCTTTTAAGCTCAAACACCGGTGTTGTAATTCAAAAGTGACAAACAGAGGTGCATAATACTACAGGCTTGCCTTAATAAAGTTCTTGCAGAGGTAGTAGTCCTGAGGAGGAAACAGAGCCAGACAGAGAGAGAGGTCACTCACACTTACTATCCCACATATGCTCTATATATTACAGTATATACTGTAATTTACTGTACCATACTGAAATACTCTGTCCCAGATGAAGTATACATACAGTCTCATAGAAACCACAGTAAATACTCACCACTAAGAAATATCTATGCCAAAGAGACAGAAATATTAACATCTTCTGTAGATATTTCATTGCATACTTTTACACAGTCATATGTAGGTCATATGTAGCTGCCTCCTGTCACATTTTCAACACTATATATTATACTGTACTATATTGTGATCTTTGGCTTGTCCTTCAGGGAGAACCCTTATATGTAGAACTCTGCCACAGAGAAGTGTTCAGAAAAGTGGAACCACTCTGAACATGTTGCAGAGTTCTACATATAAGGGTGTTGTACTTCAAAAATGTTAATGATGTGAAACATTCACAAAACAAGTTAGCTCCGGGTTTGACGTAGCTACGTATAAACACTCGCTCCTTCGCTTTGTCCTGACGCTAATAAGAAAACAACACAGCTTGTTACTGATAAATCACCAAACACGACATCCTCAACAAACTTAAACAAAAAGCTAATGTCTGATTGTTACAATGCGCTGACACTGGAAACTCCTTCAAACATCTCTTGACAGAAAACAACAATTCCTGATGTGATTATGTGGATGCTCACCGTGAATTAGCGACTATCAGTCCAAAGCAAATCACTGCATCCTAAAAAGAATATGTATGATTCACTAAAACACTAAACTGATTTGAATTATTATCCTTCTGTTAAGACAAGTTCAGAGGATGGAAAAGTGAGTGAAACACTGACATTTTCATAAATGTATCCCTCTAGGGATGAAAATGACCTAATATCCACCCTCACTCCTACTCTCAATCTGACTCGATATACTAAACAGGCAGCCAATTACAGGAAAAAAAAGGAAATGTTTAACAAATATTCCATGTGTAATATGAGGAGTTCTGAAATTATAATAATTGATTTGAGATATTTTCTAGGCTTAATGACCTTGTCAGTAAAATGAGAAAGGAGAAACAACCAAAATATATGCAGACTGCTTTTCTTTAGTCCTTGGACAGGGACAGCTCAATCATCTACTTTCTAAAAAAAAAAATTAAATAATAATGAAGAATAAAAACGTAATGCGTCTACATGGTGAATTTAATTGCTAATACAAAAGACTCAAACTTCTGAGTTTAAAAAGAGCATGAAAACCTTTACAAGTAATTTAAATGAAAACTTTTTGGACAGGAAATCGAAAATCAGATCAGATCAAGTCATCATGTCTAATTCATAAATAATAGTGCAAGTCTTGTTATTCATCTTATGCAAATAAACTACTTGTTTTTGCTCAACTTCAATTTCTGGGGAAAACCAAAGCTGAGTCTTTCAGAGTGTTTTCACTTTGGCTTAAAAGTTTAAGAGAAGACATCATGACACCAGACAGAAAAAAAAAATCACTTGATATATATTTTGGTAAGACGATTACCCACTGAGAGTAAAGTCGTAGGCCATCTGCCAAGCTGTTTGGCTCATTAGGGGAACTTAGTGCAGTCTTCTAATTGAGGCCCAAGTTCACAACATGGCCTCCTTTGTTAATGTCACTCACGGGCTTGATGTAGACAGGAAGTCGTGGGTGCTTTTTGTTTTTAATGTATTTGACACATAGCTGATTAATCACATCTAAGCGGATGTTTTCTACTCGGAGTTCTACCACATGGATAAATCAATGACATCAGCGACATTATATGCTGATGTTAAGTGAACAGATATGGGTAAATGGACTGAAAAATAATAATGTTTAGGAAATTCATTATCAAATCAAAATGAGTCATTTAAACAAAACAGAATCATTAAAACAAAACGATCATTAAAAGTTAAGTGCTTGTTACCTAATTATGTAAGTAATAGGAAACCTAGTGGAATATGTTATAGGAAAATAATCAACTGCGTGTTGTGATGTGACCTGACACTTTATTGCTCTTATAAAACAGTTGTTGCCCAGGCTAACACTTTTTTTTTTATTATTAAAGAATGACTTGACTTTTTATCCTTTTATGATTGCAATTAATGTTATAGAACATCTACAAAACAAGTTCCTTAGCAACTGTGAATATGGAGTTGGACTGCAGTCGATACAAACAGCTTTGCTGTGACGTCGTAATTGCCATGATAACTTTAGGACTTTAGGACAACTGCCATAAACAGTTTTGCACTCACGTCAGTGAACAGTTCATAACGTCAACATAATAGACTTCATTCAAACTATAATGAATTTCCTGGTACGCAATTGTACTTTTTGACTGTATAGCACACAGAAGTATTATTTGTAATAGCACTATTCGAGATGAGTCACCCAAATGAGGATGGGTTCCCTTTTGAGTCTGGTTCCTCTCAATGTTTCTTCCTCATGTCATCTCAGGGAGTTTTGCATGTTCAAAATTTATATCTGGAACTTATATATTTCTGTAAAGCTGCTTTATGACAATGTCCGTTCCTATGCACTGCTATACAAATAAAATTGAATTGAATTGAACACTATAACACCTATAAAAGATGTTTCCTAGAACCATTTTCTTTTTTTCCACTACACTGAAGTTAGTAAGGCATCATGAGCTCCTGCAAACTTAATCACATACTAAAGAAGCAGTGTGATTGGAACATTTTCCCTGGTTGTTGAAAGGTAAGTGTTAACTGTGTGGCTCGACATATACAAGCGTTTCATTCATTGCGAGTGCTTCAACGCTTAACGTCTGTACTCCTCTATAAAACAAATTTAATTTATGTAGAATATTTCCTTTGACTCACCTTCATATAATAAAATATTTATAAATATCTGAAGTGTATGATAGCATCCAAAACAATCTAACAAATGTAAAACAATTATAAAATCATTTGTATATGATTTACATTGCATAAATGACAACACTCAAATTGACTCAGTGATAAAAATATATCTCAAATAAGTCAAAAAAGAACTTAAATGGAGATGGGGTAAAAAAAAAAAAAAAAACCTTTGTTGCAGGTCCTGAATTTCTAATGAATATTGAAACCAGCCCATCCGAACGGCCTGCATGCGCTGAGAGTATAAAAGCCCTTTTCCCTGCATCAGGGCTGACGCACAAAAACTCGGGACCTGGTACAATTTGGCCCAGTGTACAATTAACGCCGGGGTCCCATCTGTCTCGACCTGCGTCTCTATTCGATTGCAGCCTGTTCTCCATTGTGTCTTTTTAGCTCTGAGAGGCTTCCCCTCCTCTTTCTTTGATTGTAGAAAAGTGGCATGAGTGTGTGACTGTGCATGTGTGCTTGTGGGTGTGTGTGTGTGTGTGTGTGTGTGTGTGTGTGTGTGTGTGTGTGTGTGTGTTAGCCAGGCCCATTCTGAGCAGGCTGGAGTACTAGGACAGCTCTTTGATTTCAGCCGGAGCGCTGAGAGACTCGAGCGCTGAGAGGAGCTAAAGCAGAGCGAGCAGGAGCAGCATGGCGATGGAGGGAGAATAAGAGGTCCGTCTATGAAATGAGTGTGGGCTCTCTGCTACCGAGTGTGTTAACATGACAATGGCTTTCATCTCGCCACAGGCTTTTGGCCATACGCACACACACACACACACACACACACGCGCAATAACCCTGACTGCAGGGTATTCACCTCTGACTGAACAATTGTGTGTTCAGATTAGACAGTCAGAGGTGTAGATGATGTGCTAGATATTTATTAGCACTGATTTCCACATTCCATTCATCATCATTAGCATGCATACAAAAAAAAGTCATCTAATTTTATTAACTTTCTTACAGACACGGTTTGTTTTAAACATGGGCAATGTGGAAAAAGACTATATTCAGATTTAATATATTCAAAATGCACACATCTGTTCCTGGTGAAGACCATCTGTTTTCGAGTGGTCCCACATTATCGACTTAAAATCGCTAAAAATGTGAAAATTAAAAGCCGAGTGAGGAAGGCCCTGAGCTTACAAAGCTAAATGACATTTTTGATTGTGCTGTCTGCTTTGTGTCTGGCCCCTGCCAGGTCCATAAATTTACGCTTCCCTCTTTTTGCATATGTAAAGTCGGGGTGCCAAAGCTGATCCCCAAACATGCGGCGCTTTAAAACGGAAGAACCATTTTCCCCCCATTAACGAATCCGGGACAACGTACAATACTGCATGGGAAAACATGTCCCTGTGCATTTGAAACTGATTCATTGGACAGCTTCTTCAAATTAATTCCCTGAGTCGGCCAGATTGCTTTACAGCTATGTCATATTCCCTTGAATGGCAAAGCCCATTGATGCAAATGGAGGGTGACAGTCACCCTGAAAACCCATTGCTTGATGTGGCGGGCCAAAATGATGGGGGTCATAGCAAGTGTTATTACACCGGGCCGACACAATATCAGGAAAAAAGTGCTTCACTGTGTTTTTATCCATAATTTAGATTGCAGGCTTATGCTCGACACCCTGCTGCTGGATACCAGAATAGAGATTGTCTGCCATGCATGGAGATTTCTATAATTATATCTTGGTAGGATGCAGGAGTGTGACAAAAGGCCAAACTATACATTGCTCTGATTCCAAAGGCCGTCACTTTTTGAGCAGAAAGTCACCTCGAAGCCTACAAAGTAGCTTTAAAAATATGCAGTAACTGTTAATTCATCCCAACCTTGACAAGCTGATAAAAACCACATGCACGTAGCAGAAGAAAGTCTTGATTTGGTGGTTTTATGCCTCATTATGAGTCGTTACCCTGATCAGTCTCAGAGATTTTGCATAAAAACACAGAAAAGACCTGAAATACCTCAGTTTTGTGGTTGTGATATTATAACCTTAAATGAACATTCCAAAGTTTTCAACTTCTATCCGCTGCATCTGTAGCATAGTATGTACTCGCAGAGCTCCGAACTTAACTCTGAACTCGCAGAAACTAAGAGCAGTACTTAAACAAATGTAAAATATGCACAAATATTTTTATAATGCAAATTGAAACTGTAAAAATTACATTATGACATTAAAGATCTCACTATGAGACAGATATGAGAGAATAAAACATGACATGGTGCTCTGTTATAGGAATATAGTTAACAACGGAGGGATCATTTTTGGATTATTTTCCCATAACAGCATGTGCTGAAATGTTTGTTCATCCTATACGAAAGCAATTTGACAATTACAATTTTTATTTATTAAAAAACAACACATCGTATGACATGTTATGAATTTATATTTACATTTAATGATTTGGAATGCCTACAAAAGCAGTTAGTTCATGTTTACTCCTCCACCGTGCTGAAAAACCACAAAGCTCTCTGAAAAGACTTTCCTGTGTCTGAAAATGTAAAGTTAAAGCTTTATCTCTGACTCTTACAAATCTCTGACACTGGAGACTCCTTAGATGTGTTCTTTTTAACTCACTTATGTAGAGTTTTTGCCATACAAATCACTTTGTAAGTTATTTCCATAGAAATGATCATTGATTGTATTAATGTATTGATACATTAACCTCATGAGACTTCATTCTTCTCATATGAGGACATCACATTTTCTCTCAACTAAATTGTATGTATGTCCATGTAAGATTCTCATATGAGGACCACTGAATAATACACTTTTGCCAAACGTCTCCCTGTTTGAAAACACCGATCATGTTCACGAGTTATCATGTGCTAAGAAACAGAAACAGTGAGGAGAAATTACAAGGCACACAACATCTCAGGGTCCCAGGAGGCCACTGTACGCCAACGATTTGAATTGTAGCCAGTACTATTGTCAGAGCTGCTGTTAAAGAAAAGTAATCAACACCTTCTAATCCTTCAGAATTCAACAGCACTGTGGTATAATAAAGCCCACTAAAGCTTATTATGGAGTTCATCTAGCTTTCTTAAAGGCATTACAGACAAAAGTTATTCTGATTATTTGGAATATTAATGCACATTTGAGCTGAAACATTACTTCAAAGTCTTCTCAAACTTCTAAAATGGAAGTTCAGTCTCTGAAAGAGCTTAGAGCTTCACTTACAAATACTTTTATGACACATTCTACAAAGATATACAAATATAAGCATTACGCAGAATAACCGCTCTTAGATTTCTATTACCAGTGGACTTTTGCATGGGTTCCCTTTGGATGCTCCGGTTTCCTCCCACAGTCCAAAGACATGCAGATTGAGGCAACTGGGAATTTGAAATTGCACACTAAAAATCAAGTAATGGAAACACACAAGTTTAAAAAAACTCATACAAAAACGTTTACACGCTCGGAAGAGGTGGCTTTTCAGGTCTTGGGGATCTGAATAAATTTCTCGAGAGAAAAAAAGCCAGCTTTAATCTCATAACGTCACCAAATGGAAACACTGATCGTTCGCAATTGTTGACTTCTAGGAAAAATCACTTCTATTTTCCGCAACACTGCAATGAAAACCCGGCTTCTGTGTTAGCCTTGTGATAGACTAGTGACCTGTCCAGGGTGTACCTCAACTGTCCACATCAACCCCACATAGAACTGGGAATAAAGATGTAGAAAAAGAAGAAGAAGAAGACTTCTATTTTCAATGAGCTTCATTTTTCTGTACAGTTAAAGTTCCTGTTTGTGACTTTCACAGCTAAGCAAAGGATGCAGAGGATAGATATGATTTTGAAAAAGCACTGCAGTATCCATTTAAGTGAAGTATTAAATGCAAGCTAAAGGAATGGTAGTCTATAATGATTCCGATAAACTTTTCAGAGAGCAAAAGAAGTTTTAGAGGCCTCCATTGACACACCACACGTTAAGTAAGGAACGTTTCATAATTAACAATTAACTCGTCCTTTATTGTGTATTCAGAAACCTGTAGAAAATGTCTGTTTTTCATTGATAAGTGAGAATAAGATGGTTGGTGTTGCCAAGAAACAAGAACAGCAACAAAATTTCCCATAAATATAAAAAAACAACATATAAAACCCATTGTAATTACTTATCCAAGAAGGCAAAGACAATTACAGGCACCGGTATGAAAACACGATGATGATTTAGACTTGGTGCTGTCATTGCTTGTAAGGAGTTGATTGTGCTGCACATAATTATATTAATAAGAAAGGAAGCAGCACTGATCCTGTTCACACAGCTGTGTAAACACCAGTCTGCATCTGTACTCAGCTGCTTATGTCTATAATAAGATACAATATTACACATGCGCTCGCTCTCAGATGTGGGAGACAAAAAGGCAAAACTCATTTCTCTCGAGATGAAAGGAAACAATTAGAGAAAGACAATAAAGGGCTCTCGAATCTTCTGTCTCACTTTTTTTTCAAACTGATGCCTTTCAGTCATTTAGAAAAGAAGACAGAATCTGCAGATGGGGAAAATCAAATATCCTTCTTATGCTTCCTTTACAAGCCAATGCCTTAAAAATGGTTTCCAGAACCAATAACTACAGGGGGACTGGAAACGCCTGTACGAGTCTGTCACTTCCACAGAGAGAGACGACGCCACTGACGCGCACCAGCAATGAAACAAAACGCCTTTCCTCATCGCCAGTATCCTGTCTCTGACACGCAGCATCTGTCTCTGCTACAGTGCATCATCGATCTACACGTTTCCTTCCCGATGAAGAATTTGTATACTTCTAAAACATATCAACTTACTCAATCTGCCAGGATTTGGAGCTTGATTTAACAAACTGCCTCCATGTGAGTGCTCATGCGACGAGCTCTCGTCGTTGCAAATTCGCAACAATTTACAACTCATAAGAAAAAGTTGCAAGCGATTAAAGTCAAATTGAGGCGCACGTTTAAAGATCATCACTTCATTCTTGTAAAATTTAAAAGAGTTTCTTTGTTAGAATTTATGATTTAAAATGATTTCCAGTTCTATTAATGGAATTAACACCAAAGAACTAGACATCAGACATTATTAATGTAGTAATAAAAAAGTAATGTAGTATGAAATCATTAGTACTGTTATCATTAATAATAAACAATACGGTTATCACAATATTACTTATATAAATGATTATTGTTATGTAATACTTCATCATTTAAAAGAAATTATATTGTTCAAGGACTTACACAATTTAGAATTTTATAACTTGACTCAAAATGATTTTTAAAACGTTTTTATTTGATCGTATTTTATTCTAAAATTCTTTTTTATTTGAATACGACTCGTGCTATAAGATGGCTCATAGAAATCCGAGGCTAGTTGAACTCGGTGCGCTTCTCAGAGAGAAACTTCTTGCTTACGCTGTCAGTATTAGCGAAGGCAGACTCACAGTGCACTATTGTAAAATTAATCTGTATCCCTCTTGTTCTCTCCCGTGTGCCTCACTGCTTTTTTATTCAAAAGTAGAGTAGAAAAGCACACTAAGTTGCAATGCGCTATTCCCCCTTGGCGACAGTCTGGTGGAAAACAAACAGGCAGAAATGTAATGGAAATCTTCTTCTGACAAGAAGGCAATCTTCAGCAACGGCCCTCAAAACTGCATTTCCATTTGTTCACCGCAAATGTTAACACCGAAATGAAGGCCTGTGCTGCCTCGCCCCATGAGAGGGGGGCAGGGGGGAAATGCGGTGGCTCGCGTCTATGCAAATGTTCATTTGCACTGGAAATCTGCACAAAAATAAATGCTCAATTTGGAGAGCTTAAATCAAGAATCACTTTGGAGGCTACAGAATTGACTGAGCTATACAGGCAACAAATTTAACCAGACTCCCTGAAAGCCTGCGGTGAGTCTCTCCTGGCTGAGCAAAGTCCCGCACCAATGTGGGACAGCGCTGATTGTTTTTGCTGGCAGAGAAAAAGAAAGGAGAGGAAAAAAACAAATCTTTAAGGAAATTCAAGTAATGCTGAACTAGAAGTTGGCGTTCTGAGGAACAAGAAGAATAGAAAAGAGCAAGAAGTGGAAGGAAAAAGATTGACTTTGCATACGTCAGCACTTAAAGGAAGAAAAAGACTGTGAATACAAAACAATTAATCACTTAAGCAAGATCATTCAATTGAATTCTGCATGTTTTGTGTCGCAGCAATATAGTTTATTTGGAATTTACACACTGTGGATAATACAAGGACTAGGAATTGCTTTCTTGTGATTTGTACGTTATTTTCCCCATCAAACTTCTGTATCAATACTTCCCGGATCATATCTTCATAATAAAAACGCCAAGATAAGAAAAGAGTCGATGGGATGCTCTCGCCGCCTTGCAACATAAAACTATCTGCCCAGGAGAAAACAAGCTCAGTCAGAAAGAAGACACACACACACACACACACACACAGGCAACCTTCCACTCAATAAAGCAATATAATACCCACAATGCCTCGCTCTACTTCTCAGTTACACCAAGTGGCAGGACACACATAGGCTCATAAAAGTTACTTATAGTGTCTTTTAATTCAGCCCTGAAAAAAGAGAGCGGGGAGCTGTAAAATAGTGTATTTATATGTGTGTATATGTGTAACTGTCAAAAAGAACACCTTAATAGTGTTAGCTAGAAGCCTACTTATTCACTTTCCTGTGTACAGCCTATATATCTTCATATCATTGAAAATGCAAAACAAACTTTTTTCCTTTTTTTTTAATTATTAAATTGACCTTTTGATGCCAAGAAAAGAAGTCTTACAGAAAAGATACTAAACTGTACATTTGGCGGGCTCAAGATGTGAACCTTTAGCATGCAGAAACATGAATATAATATACCTTTGTATAGTATATATATATATATATATACATCAAAGATTAAAAAATCATGAATAGGAGGCAAAGGTGGATGCATGGGCAGAAAATTTATTAAGTAAAAAACAACCAAAAAAATCAAAGTCATGAAAACAAGAACTGTGGAAGTGTGGTTCATACAATAATGTGGCACACAAATGCATGCACACACATACACACAACAAATGACAGCCACAACAAAAGTACTTAAATAGAAAAACTAGAACTTAAACAGTGCTGCTATCAAGGCATAATGAGACCCAGGTGAGAGTAATTAGTATGGCGTGCAGGGGCTGATGGGTAGTGTAGTTT
The DNA here is from genome assembly GCA_030068355.1 of Notoglanidium maculatum. Classification (NCBI taxonomy): domain Eukaryota; kingdom Metazoa; phylum Chordata; class Actinopteri; order Siluriformes; family Auchenoglanididae; genus Notoglanidium; species Notoglanidium maculatum. Next base: position 16,538,534 of record JAQQZX010000009.1, read on the forward strand.
TTCTCAACTGCAAAAAAAATACTATGGATAAAAACAAAATTTATACAGTTTAGAAAAACAAAAGAAGTACCTGGAACAACACAATTTTCTCAATTTAATCCAACCTAAAAAAATGTCAGTGGATGAAAAAGACCTGTATGATAAAACAATTAGACAACCATGAGAAATCACTTTAGGATAGGATGTAATGTTTACACTTATCCTCATTCCCATTTGTTTTTCTGTTTATAATTTTCTCACAATAAAAAGAAAACAAATTTCTGATATCCATAATGCCTGTTTTATTTAATAAGCGTTTGCTCACTTTCTTTTATTTTTTTATTTTTAATTTAATCAAATTCTTCTTGATAGTCAGCTGTAGGCTGTAGCTGTTTAAAGCAGCAAAGTCCCACAAGCCAGTGAAACTGGCCTACACATTTAAAAAGAAAAAAACCCCTCTTGTTAAAAAAGTCTCTGCTGTTGCCTGGTGCATTTCTGTCCTAGTTGAGAAAGGAAAAAACAAACGGCTCGGCAAAAACTCTAGCATGGTTTATGATATCTAGCTATAGTTTGTCACAAGTAATCATTATGTCATTAAGTTTGTAAAGCTTTATAAACTCACTCTCACTGCTGCTGGTTTCATTTTCAGCACACACACTTTCAGTAGTGTTTAAATACATCAAGAAAAAAAAAAGGTTTTAATGACCACCCAGTCATGCACGGTCATGTCTATATACTTTTACTTCGTGTTCGTGTCATATTATGAGCCTTACGTATTTCTGCTTATCTCACAGTCTTTATCCGTCTTTATTGTAGGTGTATCGTGGATAGTGTGTATACCCAACATTATCAGATTAGCAGCATGACCATGACCTAATGACCTCAGCTGCGAGCAGAGATCTGCAGGGTCCAGGCACCATTTGTAAATGGAGTGTTCCTGACACGTTACACAGAACATGGATGACCATGCTGTTTAAATGATCTCAGAGTGGATGTTTTTTGAACATTGTAAACAAAGACAGGTTTTCCCCAAGGCATTAGTTCAAAGACTACTGTTATACTTCTACTTAGCTTTTAGACTTTTGAGCTGCACTATTTAACGTGTACAGAATTTACACTAAAGGTACAAAAGTATTTTCTGGAGTAAACCTTAGTAGTTTAGCATCTTTTTTTCTGAGTGTGTCTTATAACTGAGCTTCATGTTGTAGTTCATCCAAGGAGGTGTCCAAAGTTGCACATCTGTATTTGTGTGTGCGTACATGTACGTGTATGCGTGCGCATGTGTGTGTATGTGTGTGTGTGTGTGTGTGTGTGTGTGTTTGTGTGTGTGTTTTAATGCTCCATTATGTCTCCACTGTTTGAGAGCAGGCTCGTCACCCATCTCCAGCACTTTGTTCTCAGCACATTAAATCTGCCTGCACAGCCACAGGGGGCTTATCGTCTTCACTAAGACTGCCACTGACTCCTTTTGTGTGCGTGCATGTGTGTGTATGTGTGTGTGTGTGTGTGCGTGTGCGTGTGTGTGTGTGTTTTCTTATGGTTCATTCTGGCAACATGCTGTACAAAACATACATAAAACCCAAATGGAGATGTTTAATAATAGGAAGTGATTAAGACACTGGCTTAAGTTAAAGGCAAGAACAGGAAGTCTAGGTTTACAAATTAATCATCGGTTCTAGCGTTACATTTCCAAATGTTTCATACGCAGACGAGAATACAAGGGTTCCGGCAAAATGCCAAGCGAACGCTGCAACACTGTATTACTGATAATGGTAGCAAACTCAGTACAGAAGTGCAAACAGCTGGAAAACCACGTGAGGTCGATTTTATTTGTATTATTTGTAGTATTTATTTTGCATTATTTTAGAACAAATTATTTCAAGACAGCTTCAAGAAACAAACACAAAACTGATATAGCAGGTATAAAGCAATACAACAACAATAATATCAGCTATGCTGTATACTAATACCACCGTTAGTCTGTTATATATTACAAAGGAGTCACTTCCTGTGATGGAGATGAAAGCAAGTTCACTAAAAATGTCCCCTTGTTAAAAAATAAAATGCCTAAAGTAATCACACCTTAACCAGTGTGCTTTAGCTGCCAGGATATGGATGACACAAATTAAAATAATGCAGATTTAAACAGCGTTTTTTCCCCCTGTCTATATTGATGTAGCGAATGTGGAGGAGACAGAGAGTGAATGGCTCGTACTCCATTCAGATGATGATTAAAATTCATTGGCAGGCCGCATCCACCCGCCTGACTTGCCGAGGCAATTTTGGAGCAGTCATAGCTTTCTCCGCACAAAATTAATTTGACAGGTTTGCATTAAGGCATCTGATCAATATTCACTTAGAGTGGTGAGGGCTAAGCGAAGAAAAATAACTGACCAGTTGTGTGTTGTTAGATGAGAAAAAATGAATCTTGGACTCTCTTCCTCTCTCACCCACCCTCCCTCTCTCTCTCTCTCTCTTTGAGCTTGCACCTACATCAAGAGCCCCTGACCTCCAGCCATTGATCGTCTGCAGTTAACATGACAAAAAGGGCTGGAAGTTATACCCCACTGTAGCTACCAGGGAACAATCAAGCTACCTGCACTAAATGTTTGATGGGGTGACTAGCATTACTTGGCCTATGTACAATACAGAGAAAAGGCAGAAAAAAATCACACCCCTCTCTGGAAATGAAATACAGCAGCTGTGTTTTGACAGGACCTCTCCTTCCATGCATCTTAACAGGAAAAGAGAGGGAGAAAGAAAGAAAGAAAGAAAGGAAGAAAGGAAGAAGGTCCGCATCAGGAGAGCGCTGGAGTGCCCCACCGGTGAAGTATCGCTCAAAGCTGTGCAACTTTTCCCTGCCTCACAGCGACGTAAATCAATAGAGACTTTCCAGCCTCGTGTGACATAAACTACAAACATTTCATGGCGATTTTAGAAAACAGAGCTGATGAAGCTCACAATGAAAGCCTGTGTTTAGTCCCTAATGCTTTGTAAAAGGTAAAAATTTCACTCACTTGTTTACAGATTTAAAAATCACGTATTTAAACATTAATCCAATCAGATTAGTGGACCAGAACTGACTGCTGCATATTGACAATGTGATAGTGAATGACAAGGTCACTTAATCTAAAACAAACCTAATGTCCAAATTACAGATTTAAAGCAAAGTAAATCATTACAGTATCCTGACAACGTCATTATGTATGTGAGCTAACAACATTAGCGTATTCATTAATTCCATGCTAAAAACCTCAACAGTGTTACTTTCAGCAGTTACTCATTTAAGAGCAAAACACAATCATGGGCAGCAAAAAAAGACAGTTTTTCATCCAATCTCTTTACTTCTTCCTGTTACTTTCAACTGGTACTCATTTGAGCAAAATACAATCATTGGCAGCAAAAAAACTTGTAAACATGAGATATTGTTGGCTAAGCTGGGTTAATACATCTTAAAATGGCCAAATGCATGTTTTCATAGATTCAATTTGGAAAACTACGAGTTTTAAGCATTATAAGTTACAAGGGCTCAATGTCATCCCAATCATAGAATCACCCTGTTAGGGGCAACAGATGTTTGTGTCGATTAGGGATGTAACTGTTCAGAAATTGTACGGAATGACATACCCGTAGGCTGTTATGAACTCCCAAATTAATTTAAGTTATAGCACAAATGATCTGTCTACCTGTGGTTCATACACAGCCCAAACCTGCACATTACACATGCACACACCGTTCACAACGATTCCCTCCTCATTCCAAATACATTTTCTATTTGCTCAAAGCCTCTTTTCCTCGTCTATTCCGAATGCACGGGATTGGATTGGGTTAATGCGTGCAGGTCTGACCCATTCATCTCTCTCTCACCTGAGGGCCTGTCGTATCTGTGTTAATGCAACGAGTGCTGGCTGACTCCAACCTTGACTCCTCACACACAAGAACAAAGAGACTCGATGAACAGAAGGGACAAAGAAAAGGACAACAGACATTCAAAGCTAAAGCTAAAGTATCACTACTGACCAAGAGTGTTTTAAAGAAAGCAAGCAAGCAGCTTCCCTTTTACGCTATCCAGATGTGTGACCCAGGAAAACATGGTTCGAGTCATTAGTCCAGTTTTTCATCCAGAGCTTTTAAACCACTCTCTTTTCTTCTTCCTGACCTTGTAAAGTTGTGTTTTGTTGTCTCGCTTTCTTTGAGGAGCAATGGGACTTGCAGCAATGCGACTCAATGCAATTTCAGCGCACTTTCTGGCCTGCTGCCGATCTGCATCTCCTCCCACTGAGTCCATTACAGGAGCGAGTGAACAAGTGTGCATGGTAAACAGGTTCCCTTAGGCACTGTGGACCACACTCTATAGGCAGAATGTAGATTGAAGCAGACATCAATAAATAATTATGGGTCTTGAGACTTTTAAATAGGAATCTATGCAGTGTGAAACAGCGCTTAATCGAGTAACTTCTGACACTGTATCCATCACTGGAAAAGCTGCTGGCATCGGCAAAAAAGCTGCGACCGGTTTCAGCTCAGAGGATTACCAGCCATTTCTCTGTCTGCCTTAACGCGGAGCACGGTGATATTTAAATTCATCGATCCTGTTGAATTTCTTGCAGTCTCCAGGCGCCGTACAGCAAAACGAAAGAAAATCCAACACGCTGCATAATCATAGTGGAGTAATAAAAGCCAAAGAAAAAAAAACCCAACAACATCAAATTGATACATAGTAGACTAATTTAATTCAAACGCTGAGAAGTTTGGTCACTTTGCGGCATTTCCATTCAGCAGTAATCATATGAGAAGCGACTGGTATTATTTGCAGAAGAGCAAATTTGTGCTCCATCTGCTATTGTTCTGCTTCACTTTATGAGTGCATATCAATGAGAAAGGAAAGGGGGGAAAAGGATTTCATATTCACCACTGTATCATCAAGAGTCAACAAGCCATGCGTACACTCCCGCTACAGATATGATTATGGAGCACAATAGGACAAGATTTCCTTCTGAAATTAAGCAATAACTCAGATACATGAATGGATGCTGAAAGAGCACCAGTTGTCGCAATGCTCTTTTTCATTCATTTAGCCAAATATGATCACTTACTCTTAATGCTGGTCTGTTCCTGACTGTCTGGATTGCACAAATCGTGCAATCGGATGAAAATCCTTTGAAAATGTACATTATTATATTACAGATTTTTTTTTTAAATGGATGACTTGATTACGTGAATCAGTCACACTTTATTTGAGGGATACCTACATTGGGACTATTTTATAAAATATTTGATAAAGCATGACTGATTTATGCCAATATTCATGCAAAGACAAATATTTTTATGAATTGTTTTGCCTGTTTTGTCATTACATGAAAAGAGAAGAGCTAAGAACACTCAATAATTATTACTGCTGGATGTATTGTTTGACTTTATAAAAATGTGTCTAGCTTAAAAATTATTTTGTCTTTAATAATAACACATTCATGAAGTGCTGAGAAACTATTATATTATACTATTATAAACTAGTATATATCTCAGTCCTTATTGGTCAGAAAGTTGGTCCCGCCTCCCTTCGCCCCTTCTCAAAGTCAAAGCCGATCTTGTAGCTACAGAGCACATTTTCGAACAAGTTTCAGGAAACTGTCTGAGAAAATTATGACTAAAATATTGACTAAAATTAGGTTAATATTAAAACTATATAGAGTTCCACTGACGAAATCTCGAGTAAAACAAAACAAAAAAATTTGATTAATGCCCTCAAATAAATGGTAATTATATTTATAGCACTTTATAATACCTTCCTAAACTTTCTTTAAATGTCAGTAAAACTGTAAAGTAATTACAAAAAACTTGCAAGACAAGCATTTTTAAAAAAAAAAAAAGGACAGTAATAATCTGGGTCATAATAAATGCTAGGGTTGTCCCTATATATTTTATGCATAATTCATAAAATACAGGCTATAAATTGCAATTATAACATAGCTGTTGGATTCTCGCAGTGATTAAAAGCTAACTGTTAATAATAGATGGCTCTGTTAGTTAAATATACAGCTGAGATACGGACAGCTTGGGGAAGCGAAGACATAATCGCATGAAGTCTCAGTTTCTTATTCAGATATTAATCTTAAGGAATATTATACACTACTATGAATTATTCCCTAACTACCTTGAAACTAATAGTAAATGTGTGTTAGAGGACTGATGAACAGAAGTGGTGCTGGTAGTTTAAAAAGTCATCTTATTCTCTGAAGAAATATGTGTGTAACTACATAATTATTAAATCTTTTCTTCTGACTAGTAACCAAAAGTACTAGGTGTGGGGTTTCTTCATCTGCTTGCGTGGTGTGATTCTATTGATTTTCACAACCCTCCACAATACAGGCTGTCAAAAAGGTTTAGGGGCTCAATCCACGCTGTTTATGGATGAACCGGCTTTACAAGTTGCCATTTTGCCAACAACAGATTGTAAATAAAAGTTGATGGACTGTCCTGTTTAAATCAAATCTCGCTTAGGATTTTCTAGAGATTTGTGACTTCATGGCTTCTTCTTTAACAATTGTAGGTAACAGGTATGGATAGTGTTCATAAGGCTACATGACATATGCTTAAGCCCTTCATGACAAAAATCTTAATAAGCGTTTATAACAGCTTAGTCTAACAGGCATTATACAACTGTTAGTTCTGGTCTACTAATTTGATTGCTCGTGTGGCGTTCCAAGAGCGCTGATATTTCACAATATTACTGTGTATCACTTTGCTTATTCACATAAAATTATACTTCCTACTCTGAAACAGTTAGCGACCGTAGTGTTAGCAACATCATCAGCGGACATGGCAGATGATACTTTTCAGAAATATACTTTTGGACTTTTGAAAATATGAAAACTTGTCAGATGAAGATGAAAAGGAAGAATGGATGCCAAATTTACTGGAAGCACCTTTAACAGGAATGTAAGCCAGAAAGTCAAGCCAGCTGATCAACTGAATCACAGCCATGCTGATATTCAAGTACAACAGCACATGTCCATCCATCCATTATCTATACCGCTTTATCCGTCTGGGTCGCGGGGAAGCTGGAGCCAATCCCAGCATCTTCGG
>JAQQZX010000009.1:16560481-16595661 GCA_030068355.1 Notoglanidium maculatum
AACAACTGGAGTAATCATATTATGTCAACAACCGCTCAACTAAGTAAAGAGAAACAACAGTCCATCATTACTTTAAGCCATGTCTTTTGCTATGTCTAAAGCTATGTCTTTTAAGTAATAAAAATAAAGAAAAAAACATTGAATTAGAAGGGGTGTCCAAACTTTTGACTGGTAGTGTAGATAGAGATAAATAGAGGGTAATAAATACACAAACACACCCTTTTTATCCCTAATACTTAAGCAAACCTTTGTCAAGTGCCATTGTAGAAAGCACAAAAATCATCCAAGCACAGAGAACATGTGTCGGAATTTAATAAACAGTTAGATATTTTTAAAAATAATTTATTTAAAATGTCTTATATACCATAACTAGTGTTTATTTTCTATATTTGTTTGTTGGCCCAGATATCCAGAACAGTGCTACAGTTCTACAGCTCTGTCCTTTGGATTGGTTTGTGCCTCATGGATCAACTTATGCTGTTATGATCACTGTACTGCACTTGGTCACTTTACTACATTTTCTCTTCTTTTTTTTGCAACACCCACCATTGTATTACATCTCATACTCATTAACATAACTCTTCTTAGTCCCTTTTTTTTTTTAATCATACTTTTACTATATTGCAATGTATTGCACTTTAACTGTATTTTATTATTTAGTGTTTAGGATTTATGTTCAGAGGTAATACAGTGGAGAGTAAGCAATAAGAAATCTGTGAATCTTGAATGAAAATAAAAGCTGTCTACAACCCAAAATACATGACATGTTGGTTCATTTCCTGCAATTGAGTTAATTCAGCCTGCAATCAAATGGCAAGAGAGTTTACTCGGTAGCAGACTGAGACCACCTCGCTTAGATGTCTTCATGGTCTGCACCTGAACGTGTGGACGAACCGCACTTATTGAAACGAACCAAATGTGACAGCACCAAAAAGCAGTGTCGAGATTCAGATTCTTCAATTAATAAGCAAATCAGCATTACTGCATGTTAATTTGTACAGATGGCTAATTGCGTTATATTGCTAGTGCTTTGGGGAGGAAGGAGTGCGAAGGACTTGCATATCCCTCCTCCATTCCTGAGTGTGTGACCCAGACGCTGGTGGAAGTGGGTGGGCCGGCATGTCACATTCACTCAAATGTTGTCTGCATGTGTGTGTGTACACATCCAGCGACACCCTGCCCTGTTATTAAGTGTATGTAAACTGATCCAGCACCCCAGAGGGCCAGGCTGACACGCTGCATATGTGTGAATGTGTGTGTGCGTGTGTGTGCCTGTGAGGGGTCACAAAATGGAGTAATTAATTTCCATGCATCTCATTGCCAGAATTGCTTACTGATTCAGGGAGCCAGATCAGAGATGTCAGCGGGTAAATTGAGTCAGAGGCCCTCGGCCTTTTCGCAGCCACTTGCCCAATTTCACGCACCTTCTTTCTGATGAGGTAAGGCAGGGACCGGGGCGGTAGGGCAGCCGCTCTGATGGACACAGCGAATTGGCCCAATAAATTGCACCCTGTAAAAAGCAGTGTCTTGTTCATTAAAACACAGTGAATCCCGATTGCTATTCATTAGGAGGCTGCCTGACCAGACAAGATGTTTAATCTAGAGAGCACGCACCTCACCTCACCCTGGCCGGTCGGCCAGACAACACCGTCCCTCAGAAAAAGATATTCTTATTTATTAACACAAGGTGACAGGTACTGAATAAGTTGTTGCTGCTGCTCTATTTTTTTTCTCCATTGCTCTTTCCTCAGGTAGCAAATTGCAGGCTTTGCTTATGAAGGGGGCTAATTTAGCCATGCCTGTCTTTTTAAACTAAAGTTGACAGTGCACTGTTGGGTCAAGTGAACTGCCTATAAAAACAGACAAAGGAGATTTCTGTCCTAAGATCAAACTCTGGATAATTTCCTGGGGAAAATGTTCGTTCATTCATTCATTCATTCCTTTAATGCTTAGACACCAATTCATTGCAGAAAACCACAATTACTTCTTTTTCACCACCTTGCTAAATAAATAAAGCTAACACTTCACAGTCTGTATGTGCAGGGGAGAATAATGTCACATACTAGATGTTAATTAGGAAAGAAAGCAATTTATTAGTGCTTTGTTTAGTGTTCTCATATACCTACCTTATATTGTAGTTGTTATCATCCTAAGGAGCAGTGGGGCGGGTTTATTTATTTATTTATTTATCTCTTAATGTAGAGTTGCCAATATTTCTGAAATTTGAGAAACTATGGAACAGATACAATTAAAAAACAGTCATTTATTTCATAAGGTATTATCTCTTTATGCTAGGGCTACAGTACCGGTGCTACAGAGTACACTAACATGTTTACGTTGCCTACAAACAGCTGTATATCATGATATAAATGTAGCTAGCAATTAACATTGAATAAAACGAACAAAAACAGTGCCATTTTGGACAGAACTTAAACCAACATTGTTCATCCTGTTTATTGGTATTGACATGCAACCAGTCCATCAATATACTTTATTAATGTTCATTGATTTCCATTGATTTGGGATTGTAGCCGTAACAGTGATGACTAAACTAGTTTAACCCTAATGTTCACCTCATGAGAGAATAGAGAAGAAAAATAGAACACCGAGTCACTTAGAAATGACTATTTGTACAATAAAGGTTATTTATTTATTTATGAAAAATGACTGCTTTACAACAAAGCCTCTCACCTTATTCCAGCAGGCTTCAAGCTTTGCCCACAAGAGCATTTTGTGGTTTTAAATGTATAATGTGCTTGTGAAGTACAAGCTGAAACCACGACCAGGCACATGTCATATTCTGTTTCTCAGGTAAAAGGGATTTCCTGCTATGAATAAATAAATAAATAAAGTACATACAGTATACAGTATATACTATTTATTTGCTTGTTTGTTCATTCATTTCTTTGCTTTTATTTAATTTTCTAAAGCCGGGTAGAAGGTGATACATATTAATATAAAATAATCCAAGTCTCAAACAAACACCAACATACATTATTTGCATAAACACAAAAACATAAAATGTTTATATTTATTCCTAATTAAATATGAAAATTGTCATTTTTATCAGCAGTTTAAATGTATCCACAGGGCATGAATCTGGCAAACAGAGCAAGCAGAAACTAACAGCGCTTTTTTTTTTAGCTAAACATACACAGTCAATCTGCTTCTCTGTATCACCATACAGTTCCTCACAATGCCAGAGGTATAAAAGACAACAAATAGAAAATAAAAATCAAAGGAAGAAGAAAAAAAAAAATCACCATCAAAAACAATTTCTGAAGCACAGGTCCCATTGTGTGTAGTCTTGGACTCGTCAGAAAAATGGAGTGTATTCCCAGGGCCTGGACCTGCTAGAAGGATTCCATCCATTTTATGTCTCCAATCAATATTTATGAATCCCTGAGGATTTGTGGCATAAAGCACATAAACAATCAACGGAGTAGATGGGTCAGGCCGTCCGTGCCTCATGCTAAAGAACACTCAGCTAGCCCTAACCACTTCATTCAAATGAGAGAGGCCTCCATTAGAATTGGCATCTCCATCTAGAGATGCATAAACACAATGGGTCTCTACAGCTACTAATAGTAGGAATGAAAGACGGGCGGGAAGCCCCATCACCAGCGGCTAGAGTTTGGGAACCCGGGTTTCGCTAGGAGGACATGTACGATGTGTATTCATTTGAATTACTGGGAATTATTTCAATTATTGGGGTTTATGTTTTTGGTACTGATTCAACCCTGTAATATTTAGGTTATAGATCAGCTATTAACCATAAGGCATATTATTCAATAACTATAATCGATTACAGTGAAGCTACTAGGACAGGTGTAGTTACAGGGGCAGACAGTGAGGGGTACCGAATAAAGCACAAACAGATTTATTTACTTTAAAAACTTTTTAAATATTGCTATATTTCCTATTACTGTAACTGAAGCAATGGAAATTAAGAAAGCCTCTGCATAGACTTTAAAGCAACTGACCATTTCCTTTCCTGAATCTCTCAAAGCCTAAATAAAATATAACCGAAATGTTCATCCCATTAAACAACTTTAGTTTGAAATGTTTTATTTAGGGGTTTAAAGTTTAGAACATTCTTCTTCAAGTATTTGTGCTCTTGCCACTGAAACGCATTCACATTCATTCTAACAGATAAGCATCTCTTACATCACTAAGGTCGCCCAGTTAATTGATTAATTAACAATTACTTGCCTTTTTACGTCCAAAAACAATATTAGTTTCGATCGGTCCCCCCTTTTTTGTTTTAGAGTGCACCTATCAGCTGTGCAGGTGAAAACATGGCATGTAATTAACATGTCATAATCAAAATGACTAAGTTTGACACATTGTAATCACTGCATGGAGATTAGCCTGTAGCCAGGGGCCATCCATGCGGCCTGTTTTAATATCATTTGCATAATGAAAGCCCAGCGACAGTAATAGCTTTCCTTTCTCTTATTATCATCTTATTTCACCCAGGGCAGAGAAGACTGCCACTGTGTCTACCCATTACCTTGGAGGAACTGAGAGACAAAGTCATGCTCAACTCCGCCACGTGTCTTGCCGAAACTGACACTGCTGGCCAGAAGTGCACTTTTAGCATGTGCCATTTCTGTGACTATTAAGAGCCAAAGAGCACAACTGAACAAAGGGAACGTCCTTATCATGTCACCTTGCTGAATTGGTGCAGCCAAGTCCATCTAACTGCAAAATTCTTGGAAGTTCTAATGAGGGAGGACAAGGTCATTGGATTTTATATACATTAAGTATTAAGTATTATTATAAATTAAGAATTGTTACCTTAACTGATAAACAGCACTTTACCCAGTCCAAAACATTATCCACTGCCAGTTAAAAGTTTCTGAGGCCCTAGAGTTTCCCGTTTGATTTTTGTTTTTGTTTTATTTTGTTTTGGGGTTTTTTTGTTTAATCATTATTGGTGCCGTAGACAAACCAAAAAAGTACATAACGGCAATATACTAAATTATATATTAAAGTCTTAATAATTTGAATTCAATGATTTATTAACTCACAACCTCTTAGATCCTACTGGGATATTCATGAGGCATGTGATACCGGTCCATCACAGTGAATCACACATTCACACCTATGGGCAACCTGGTTCATCCAATCCAATATTTTTTTAGAAAACGGGAGAACCTGGAAGAGACCCGCATAGACACGGGGAGGGAAAAAAATCCACACATACAGCACAATATATATGTGATTGAAACATATGTGATGAAGGGGATGAAACCACTGACAATATCTGATGTAAGTAATATTTCCCACAAAGCATAGTTCTATTTCTTGTCATTTTGTTTTGTTTTTGAGTTTTCATTTGCAACCAGAAATTTGCCTCAAACAACACTGTTCGTTACAGCCAAAGAGCCCATAATTAGGCATTACTATACATAGATTTAAAGGCATTTCAATAACCATTCTCTCACCATCTCCTGTGGGGAGCGCTGCCCACAGTGTAAATACCACTACTATAGATTAAAGACTGATGGATCATATTATTATTCATTGTAAATCATGTAAGTTGTGCAACGGAAATGCCTAATCAAATAAATCTTGATTATGTCAAAGAAAATAAAGACTGAAAAACATTTAACGATTCCTTATATCTATTCCAACTTAAGTTTTAAGTCCTTACTTGATTGACCTATTAAACTTCCAGGTTTTTTTTTAACTTCCATTTAAAAAATCCCACTCCTGCCCATTCCCAAAGGAATTCTGTCCACTCTTGCTTATTCACAAAACAATTTTACTGATTTCACCATCTTCTGTTGGAATTGTAACCAATCCCACCTACTTCCAAAAGAACTCTGACCAATCCTTCCCACTCCTGCAGGAATTCTGACAATCCCGTCCACTCCCATCCACACCTGCAGGAATTCTGACAATCCCATCCACTCCTGCAGGAATTCTGACAATCCCATCCACTCCCATCCACTCCTGCAGGAATTCAGACCAATCCTGCCCACTTCTACAGGAATTCTGACCACCCCCACCTATTTCCAAAGGAACTCTGACCACTTTCATCCACTTCTGAAGGAATTCTGCTCAATATCATAGAAAATTTGACAATTTCTCAGTCAGTTGTAGTTATTTTTGCATGTACCCACAGCAATATTTTTTAAATTATTAACTTTGGTTGTGTATCGCAAAATATAAACCAATTACACATTTAAACTTAAGTGACCTGGATCAGAATAAAGCATTCAGTGAATATGACCGAATGGATGTGGTAAACCTGTCACATCCAACACACTACTGTGTTAGTGAACATGGCTTTTCATTGTCTGGCAAGCTTCACAACTGCTCTTACAACCTTTCTGGGATCCCAGTCCCAACACACAGATCTAATTTAGCCTTACGTACTACGATCATACTATATACAGTTCCTATTAGTTCCACGCTAGTTACTGAATAAGTTGCCTGAAGATAGGCAACTAAATAAAAAGCCAGGCGTTTTGATTCTAACAAAAATACAGAAATAATGGGTGTTAAAAAACATTCAACAGGATGAGGTGTCAAAATTGTGGGAGCATGTTGATTTAGCATAACCTGGGATGAGTTGGAGTGCAGTGGTTAGCACTCAGTAAAAAGGTTCTGGCTTCAAACCTGCCGGCCGACTGGGGCCTTCTCGTGCGGAGTTTGCATGTTCTTCCCATGCCTTAATGATTTCCTTCCGGGTGCTCTAGTTTCCTCCCACAGCCCAAAGACATGCAGATTAGCTCAACTGGCTACTCTAAATTGCCCATAGGTGTGAATGTGAGATTGGCAACCTGTCTCTCACCCGAAATAAGCTAGGATTGGCTCCAGCTCACCCGTGACCCTTACCCGATAAGCAGTATAGTTAATGGATAGATGGAGGATGGTTGGACAGGATGAGCAGTTTGCTGGCAGCCTGTATATTCACGCCAACCTATACCTTAATAACCTTAGTTATTGGTATGGATCCCAAGGAAATGTTGTCGGCAGTGAGTTTTAGCCTGACACTCCATCATAAAGACTGAGATACTAGACTCTTCTAATCACAGACTCCATGACTCACTCATATTCCCCTGAGAGCACAGCAGAGCTGCCCAGAAAGCAGGCAAATCTGACAGGATTTAGTTCAGACCTACAGATCTGAGCTGTTATGTTGTCCAATCCACACATCAAGTAGGCACTCACCATCAGATTTTCATTTATGTTTAAAGTAATACAACAAAACAGTAGTTTGGGGTGTAAATAGAGTGGAAATGGTGAATCTAATCAATCAAAGATAAGCAACAACATGAATGTGTCTGCCTTATACATAAAACAATTCATTATGGCATATTAAAATATAAAACGAAATGTCCAATACCATGTATTTGTTTCAAATAAGGGCTTAAAACATATAAAAGGTCAATTTCTTCAATTTGTATTCATGAAATGTCGATGATGTGAAATTTTAACTGGCATGATGCAAGCTACTTTTATTAACTGACATTATTTCAAACTTATTTCTAGATCGAACATTAGTGGTGATTTCTTTCTTCTGATCTCATCCTAATTAAGAACAACATAGGACAGGAAACGGTGGTGTGGGTTGGAAATAACATTTTTCTTTCCTACATGAAGAAGACAAAAATTCAATTGCATATTGAGATTTAAAATCAAAGCACAGCGAGCATGCAGGTCTGATACAGTGAACAGTGCTAAAGAAAAGAGTGTTCTCACATGAAAGGACAAAGATGAAAAAGAAGGAGCTGGATGTTAAAACTGATTGAATGTTAACTAGACTGTATTCATCTGCACCAACCTCACACCTGAGGCCATGGACCTGGTTTAGTAAGAAGGGACTAAATACTACAGTATAGGCTTCTTATTCAGGTTTTCATTATAAACTGCATGTATAAAAAATATAAATTCAAAATAGTATATAATTGCCATATGCTGAGCAAAAAATATATTCACTGTCTATTGTATGTGATTTAACTCCATTTTTAGTCTGCGCCACTGTATTAACCAGCTTTTCGACACTATATTTCTAAGACTGTTACAGATATAACCAGAAATCAAATTAATGTGCCATTCCATCTCCGCAATCCCATTGATTCCTGACAAAAATAAAATAGTGATGAAACGAATGCTCCATAAAAGTAGGATCAAGTTTTGCGCCAGCAAGACGCGAAGGATACCTCGGCTAATGTAATTCATCGTAACCTCCCTGTTGCCACATCTATGAAGCCATAAAGCTCTGATCCGAGCTCCAGAGAGTGGGATAGGGTGGGCACCCAAACCCAGCAGTATTGACAAAGACATGCATTTGCTAAAATGATAATGAATATTTCATGCGGACAAGGGTTTCAGAGCTCCTTGGGCGGATGTAAATAAGTGAAGAGCATATGATATTTACCCCAGCATAAAACATTGATGAGAGCCAGGCCTATTTAAGAGGGCTAAACATGACATGGTGTTTACACTAGGGTCAGACAGAGGGGTCAGCCAGAGGCATGGGCCCCTGCTCTAAAGAGCCGGATAACGTTACAGGACCAAAAAAAAGGCAAATATTGCCCCAGCAGCAGTGACAGCCATCAAGATAATAGACCTACTTAGCTGTCCTGAAGTATCTCCAGGACTCCAGGAGTGAGAGAGTAGTGCTGATAATGACAGTAAGATGGTGTAGAGTCTCCAAGTCAGTCCCGGTCTATGCTGTCAGCTGCCATGATGTTAGTAGGCACAGCAATCATAGACCGGTTCATGCATCAGTGCCACTGCTATAATGATGATCATAAAGTTGTCAGGCGTCTCATGCAGGCCTCTTTCTCACGTCACCTGAGACCAGAGCTGTCTCGTTAGCTAATCGAGGCTCCTCGGCATTAACGGATCGAGAACGCTTAAAGCTGAGGGTCATTTTAAGTGCGGTCAGCGGAGGAGCATAAATACTTTGGCAGCGGTTAGAGCTGCTGCATTATGCATTTTGCGGGAACTAAACAAAGGCGCTGCGGTCAGGCCGCAAGACCTGTTCAGGCCCCTCACTCAGAGCAAATGCATTTCTCACTCACCACATGAATACTGCCTGTTTGAGTGCATTACATCTCCACTAGCCACAGCTATATGATACAAGGCTGAGTGGTAGGAGAGGAGAGTGTGTGTGGTGCATTCAGTCACATGATAAAGAAATAACAAATACGATCCTTCCTACACTCACACACAAGACAACAAAAGAAGAAGTCAAAGCAAAGACACGGTAAAAGACAAAAAAGGGATTGCATGCACCCAACTCCAGCAGCTCCAAAGAGGCAGAGAGAGCGAGAGACGAGACGGAGCCACATTACATCTTGATCAACAGATGACTGATCATATTGAGCGCTGGCCATCTTTCACAAGCCCATTGTTTGATGACAGAACGCAGAGTTTCCTATGTGCATCCATTTCCCACAATCCCTCCTCCCCCTTCTTCCCTCTCCTCCCCTTCCCCTGGGGCGGGTGCATCAATAACCCAGGCGGCCGGCCGTTCGGGAGGACAGGACAGGGCCCGTTTTGCCCCGGGGGCTCCCGCTGCGCGCCCCCACCATTACAGCCCGCCCATCCGTCATCACCCCGACGCAGCCTGAGGTCACCGGTATCCTTCGACCGGCCAGGGCATGATGGGACAGTCCGAGGTTCTGCCTCGCCACTCATCTCGTCGTACAACACACATACATCACAGAGCACTACATGTGTCCTGAACACATGAACAGTAAATGCACAAATTTTTGTAAATTTCATGGATATGACGTTACCAAATAGAAATGATTCTACATGTTTCAAAAATGTTCAATTCGTTTTTTATCTATACTATATCAATAGTACATTGAGAGGAGTAAGAGGTCCTCAGTTCAAATACTTAATACATTGAAGTAATGGATCATATCTTGATAACATTACTAATGCTATACATCAACAGTGCAAGGCGCAGCACAGTAGGCCCTGCATCGTTAATTGAATGTAATGACCCGTGGCTGTTGTCCAAAGGCTGGCACCTCCTGAAGAAAATAAAGCTCTTCCCCTCCCACAGGCCAGGAGCTGTACCTCACAGCCCTCAGCTCGCTCACATTCAGTTTGGGGTTATACTACAAGATCGCTCCATGAGAACACATACAGATGTAACTCCGCACTTATCTCTGATAATCATTTTGGAGAAATCCATCAGTGATATATTTCATATTGTATATGATTAGGTGCTTTAGAATTTTATTGTGACGGCTGTGAAAACTTTAAATGTACATTTAGCAATTTAGTCTAAACTTCATTCTTAATAATAAAAAATCTCAGTGATGATATCACAATATATCAACATCAGGACTTTTGTAAAGCATTGTTGGTGTTGTCAGGTGGCAGTATTTTTAAAACGCCACTGTTACACCAACTGACTGAATGGTCCATTTCTCTACCAACTGTTTTATTGTCCTTTCACCCATTCAGATTTTTGCATCGACTTGGACTAGTCTCAGTCTTGGTCTCAATAAATATGGTTTTGTCTCATCCTAGAGGAAAAATAAAGCTTGTGTTGTCTAGAGGTAACCCAGTTATACGTCTCTTCTCCAGACAGATTCTGCAGGATTGTATAATTCTCAAAAGAATTTCAAGAAAGAAATGTAAATTTGGTCTGTCATACATAGGGCCAAATGTTTGTGGACCATCACGCCAATATGTGATTCTTCCCCAAAGTATTGACAATTTTATAGAATGTCTTTGTATGTTGTAGCTTTACAGTTTCCCTTCACTGGAGCTAAAAGGTCCAAACTTGTTCCAGCATGACAATGCACCTGTGAGTGGAAGAACTTGAGTGTCCTGCACAGAACTCAACCCCACTGAACACCTTTGGGATGAACTGAAATGCTGACTACACCCCAGACCTTCTCATCATCCACCACCAGTGCCTGATCTCACTAAGGTTTTTGTGACTGAATGCTCCAAAATCTAGTGGAACGCCTTCCCAGAAGATGGAGATTATTACAACAGCAAAGGGGACTAAATATGCAATGAGATGTTCAATATAGGCGTGATGATCAGGTGTCCACATACCTTTTGTCATATAGATAAAATATAATAATAATTTAATTCAAAATTGGCCTTGAACTTGACTACAGCCCTAGTGAAAACATCTCTGAATTTCAGAGTGCAGACATGGATAGAATATGTAAACCTCTGCACAAACAGTAACCCAAGCTGTAACCAGAGCTGTGAGGTGGCAACGCTACCCACTGTGCCAAACTGCTGCCTTTTAGCAATCGTGTCCACCCTTAAAAGACATTGGATGCATGCCAGTATGTTTTAATCTGTATTCAAAAGCACCTACAGCACTAGCATTCATAATGTTGCCTTAAACACTACTGCAGAGTTTAGGGGCGATGTGAGAAAAGCATCGTCCACCAGCTGAGCTGTGATTAATCCTTGGGATTAACAGCAAATATGTCTTAACTGAATGAAGTGCTCAAGATGAGCTATACTGCTTCAGGAGATCAGCAAGATACCATTTTAAACTGAATACATTATACCAAGGACTACTTTGCAGTCATAGGCAGCCGAATTAGTAATTTTCTTTTCCTGGTAAGGATCCTGAACTTTACTTAAAGAGAAAGCAGGGCAGACGTCCTGCCTCCCGTCCTACATCTCTTTCTCTTGACTCAGTTTTAAAATTATTTCACGCCCTACATTCTGCTTTGAGTTTTGGAATAACGCTTGTGCCGCTTCATCATTGATTATTTTTCTATAAATGCATGCCTCGTCGTGTCTTATTCCTTAAATAACAGGCTTGACTAGATATACACATGCAGCCAATTGTGCAGCTCTCTTTTCAGTAATAAAAAGACCATGAATTAATTAATTAACAAAACATGAGCTGATGTGGATCCAAGTCTTCGCAATCATGCAAACTGGGTAATAAAGCGTCCTCATGAAAAGGGCTGTTATCACGAAAGGTGAGAGAAGGTGGGGGAAAGCTGTGACAATAAGCCTGCCTCTAACTGCTCACCGAGTAATAGGAGAATCCTTCAACACCTGAGACCATCACACTTTCTCAAGGCCTGTGCTTCCAGTCACTACATCTTTCTCTCTCTCGCTCTCTCTCTGCTCCAGCCTTCCTTTCTTTCATCTCTTCTTCAATTCTCTGATGACTCCTCTTCCCCATTTGCTGAGGGGACGTCTCTTGTCCAGATGAGTGAAAGAGGACAGAGGATTAAACAAACAAATACAAAGCTTCCTGGGGCAATGCTTAATAGAAGCACACATGGCTCTCTTTTCATCTTCTCAATAGCTATAGCCATGCACATGGAAAATCAACACTTCAGTCATCTCGTCCTCTATAGTCTGTTCTCTTTCTTGCTCTGGAGCTTTGGATCAGTGGCGCAAAGGTCCTGCTTCAGATCACTTCAGATAGAGGTCACTTCCTTCCTCTGCCTTATCTTTCAATTAGATTGAGTTTCAGTGCGAAGGTTTAGACATTACAGAATACAACAGAGAGCATATAAGCAAATTTAAAAAAAAACTGTACGTAGACATGCTCTGATCGTGCCTTGAAAATACAGCAGTGCAACATACAATCACCAAACTGAGAAATATATCCACAAGCATGTGCTTTAAGCTTTGACTAAACTAGTCTCGACATATCGACAGAAAATCAATCAGACATGAACAGCACAGTAAATGACCACTGGTCAATCCAGCCTCGTCGATGCAGCTCCACTTCAATACTGATTTTGTACTGGGCTTCGTCATTCGCCCTTGGGTGATCCCCGTCTCCACATTAGCGGCTGCGCAATTGGATTGACTTTATCAGCTTAAAGAAAGGTCCACAGTTTAGCCTTCAGAGTACCGGAGCATCGAGACAACCTACAATGCCGATCAAATGTTTTCACACACCCTTTTATAGGCTCATTTTAAATATGCTACATAAAATATTAGTAGAGGTGAAC
The DNA here is from genome assembly GCA_030068355.1 of Notoglanidium maculatum. Lineage (NCBI taxonomy): Eukaryota > Metazoa > Chordata > Actinopteri > Siluriformes > Auchenoglanididae > Notoglanidium > Notoglanidium maculatum. The sequence continues at coordinate 16,573,420 of JAQQZX010000009.1, forward strand.
TGATGAACGTTTGTGACTTAACTGGAAAAAGTTTCGATCTTTCTTGATCTCGCTGGAACTACGGCGTATTTTGGTCTTAACATTAATATGAACACGGTTTACAAATGCTTTACTATAGGTTTAGTTAGTTTAGCACTAAATAATAAAATTAATTAAAATTAATAAAGCACTCAAGAGTCCCTTTAAAATCTGAGAGGGAATATCTAGATAAGAGAAAACGTCATCAAAATGAATAGTAAAACATCGGACAAGTGCTAAGAATGTTTCGGTATAACAGCACAAAAATAACATTCCTGCAAAGCTTCTGAAAACATCTAATTACATAAGGAGGTTATGTTTGTGGTGTGGTTTGTTTGTCTGTATGTAAGCAGGATTGTGCAAAACCTACCAAAAGGATTCCTATGAAACTTGGTGGCAGGGTGCATCATGGGCCAAGGAAGGATCCATTATATTATGGAGTGGATCCGAGTCACGGGGTAGATCCACAAATTTAGTTTTTATTTCGCCGACGTTGCAAGACACTGTATTTTCCCTTGGCGGACGTCTGCACTAAAAAGTGCTATACATCTTAAAATCTAGTGGATGTCCGTAAAGTTCAATAGTGACAAACTATAGCCAATGTAGAAATATATCCCAACATATAAAGTGGTTACGGATGCAGGTTTGCATATCATAGAAGGGTCAGCTATTGTCCTCGGTTGAGGTCTGTGCTCTCCGAGTGCCCTTCTAGCTAATACGGTTTGGCTTCATAGTGTTTTTAGGTTCTTACCAAAAATAAAAATTATTGAAATGTTCCAACAACAAAAGACATAGAACTGTTGCACTTTTTTTGCACTTACATTTAGTAAATCTGCTTTAAAAAAAACTGGCAACATAACTATAGACTTCAGGAACTTTGATTCAGGATCTTTTCCAGAAAACAGAGCAAACCACAGAATCTCTTTTCAAAACAAATGATATCATTTCTAGGTCCATTCCTTCATCTTTAGTAACAGCTTTATCCTGGTCAGGGTCACTGTGGATCCAGAGCCTATCCCAGGAACACTGGGAGTGAAGTGGCGATACACCCTGATGACATCTCACACCATCCCATGGCTTCATACACACACACACACACACACACACACACACGGGGCAAATTAGAGTCACCAATCCAGCTATCTTTAAATCTTTGTATGGCTTAGCTCCTAAAAATTAACACTCACTGTCCCTAGAATTAACTGTAGCTCAGCTCAAGGTGCGTTCAGTCATTATGCGCCCAGACACTGGAAATCCTTACCACACGAAATTAGGTCTGCTCCAACAATAAATTAATTTGAGAATAGACTAAAACATATCTTTTCTTACAAGCCTTCTTTTTTAATCTTAAAATCAGTTTTACTCTCATCCCCCAGCTGATCTGATTTAATTATTACTATTCTTAATTTCACCCTTAATTTGATGTTTTACCTTACCTTGTTTTTGCATTTTATTATATATTGCTTTACTAGATTTATTTCATATAGGTGTTATTTACTTTCTTATTTCTTTTATATACAGAGCTAGCCAGAACAATGTCTAACGGAAGCTAACGGCCACCACTTTGAGCACCTCTTGTAATTGTAGAAGCCAAAGATAACTTGGATTAATCTCATGATGTCTGAATAAATTTAGTAGTAAAATATTTATACAAATTTTACTTTTCTTGAAGTGTGTATACATTTTTTGGCAGACTCTGTATGTGTTTATATGTATACTTACGCATGTATATCCTTTCCCATGTTGGTAATCTTATACATATGTCCTGTTGGTTGTTTTTCTTTAAGCACATTGAGTCTGCACCGGTCATATGAAACGTGCTATACACTAAACTTGACTTGACTATTGGCATTTCTTCAGAGAGAACCCAGAAGAAAAGCACATGGCCACAGGAAGAACATTTTTGAGTCAGATATTCAGTCTCCTCAGGAGTACTGATCAAAACTTATCACTTTATTCCACTTGTGAGTTAGCAAGATGATGTGATGATACGCTGTAAACAATAGGAAGGAAAATCAATTATCTTCATAGTAAAAAAAACTCACTTTCTGTTGTACTTCGTTGTTCCTGCAAGTAGATATCTTGTGTGATGTTCATAATACCACTTCAAATTGTAAAGACATACAAGAACTGCTGATAACAGTATTGAAACAGTTCAGTCGTCTGACTTGCACGTGGATTTTGGAGGGAGGAGGTGCATTTGCATATTTAAGGATCAGACGACTCCCCCCTTTCCCTTAATTGAGCTCCTGCGTTATTAATTTTACTGTTAAATACTCAAAGAAAACGCTTCTTAAGCTGCTCTCATTAATAAGCCTCCCCTCCAAGTAGCCTGACTAGGTAAGAACCATCGGCGTGGCTAATTATTACCTTCACGTTCGAATGCCGTTAGTCATGCTTAAAGTGTACTTTTTCCTTATTTAATTAATTAAAAACGGGCATCTATGAACTTTAAATTAGTCTGGTGTAAAATAATCTCTTTTTGTCATTTAATAATTAGCAGTCGACGCAGCGGCTGTATTAATTGCATTTAGGCTGACGCCCCGGGAGACGGCCATGGAGGACGGGTCACTCTGCCATCTCTGCTTTCCTGAAATAGCAAATTCCCATGTAGAGAGAGAGAGAGAGAGAGAGAGAGAGAGAGAGAGAGAGAGAGAGAATAAAGAGAATCAACTCTTTTCTGCGTGCCGTCTTTAAATTACCCCTGGGAATGGGAGGCAACCCTTAATTAGCCTAGCGCCGTGGTAAAATTGATTGAAATGCAGCACATCAATTATTAAGCGAAACAGTTTTTTATAACCCCCCCACCCCGGTGTGTAATTCTTTAGGTGGGAGAGGGGTGCGCTGAATGGGGAGGGAGGTACTGCTGAAAACAGGCTACAAAACGAGGGCCCCAAATCTGTCTGTCCCATCATCAGATGCAGCCAGAGACAGACTATTAGCATGGCATCTTCTTCAGGTTATGCAGGTTGGAACTGGGGTTCATTTCTTGAATGTGTTATGGTGAGGTAGAGGAGTTTGAGCCAACTCTGAATTTTCCCAGGAAAAAAACATATCAACCGACTGGACAATTTGTATCACATGACCAAGTGTGTTAAGTTATTAATGTGTCTCTTGTGCAAATAGAGTTCTCTATATGTCATGTAGTGGCACTCATTCAAGTAGCCTAAAATATATGAAGCTATCCAGAGAAACATACTGCCCTAAAAAGCAAACCACAGTGGCTAAGCTGATACTGAAAAAAAAAAAAAAGCTTTAGATTAGATTTAGCACATGTCCCCTGACAGTCTGTTTGTCTAGTTTTAAATGCCACTTTCTCACAAATTGTTAGAAAGTAAGAATCTGTAAAATTCTGTCAGTTTGTTCGTCACATTTTTGGAAGTCACTGTCTCAAATCTGTATTCCATTTAATTTTTTTGATTTCTATAAGCTTGTTTTCAAGAACAAACCACCTCTGATAGCACCAAGGTCAAATAGATAAAGTACACCTGGAAGATAATTATGTAGGTCTAACAGACATGCAGTTTTGGCAAAATATGGCAACCCAACTACCAGCTTTTTTTAATCCTTTAGCCAAGTGTGTTAGAGGCTTTTACAACATTATTTTCTCCAAAACAGGGTAGCCACTCTGTCTGAAGAGAAAACATGCCCAAAAAGTTCATCTTACTCATAACTTAATGTCTACTAAACAGCCAGTACTTTGTTAGCATAATGTACATAACCTTACTAACTTTACTCAGTTATTAACTTCCAAAAAAAGGAAAGGATGCATCACCAAGCGCTTCAGATCTCAGAGGCCCAACCCCCTGGCACTTAACCCCAGAGGTCAAACCAAGACCAGCAGTTAAAAGGCCACTTACCTCTCTGGAGTGTCACCAAGCCCATATCAGGAAAAGGTCAATGTGAACACAATTTCTTCCTCACACTCATGCAGACCGTTTTCTTTTTCAAATGTCCCATCAATCTGGCAACCTAAACTTCCACCAGTCCATCCCTGATGCTCCAGTACATCAAAAAATCCGAACATGGTGCTAAGGCTGCTTGCTATTATTGGTCAAACTCACTGAATCACTACAGTAATGCTTGTAATAAAAGCCACTCTTACTGGCAGACAAAGCAGTAATAATCGGTTTAATTACTTTAATTACCATGCCAATGAAGAAGTACTACAGAATCACAGCTCATCGGCCCAGCTGTTGCCCCAGCGGCTCTTTTCTCCTGATGTGCTGCCACCTAGTGGTGCGTTCAGCTACTATAGCCTGAAGGACTGGACAGTTTAGGCTGGATATGTTCTGCGTCTGCTCCGTTTGAAGTGAACTCCAGTGGAACTTCAATTCAGTCGTCTTCAGTAAGCATCATCTTGATTAGGGCTGTGGTGGATCCGATGTCTATCCAAAGAAAACTGCGCACGATGCTGGAAGGATTACCAAGCATAAACTCATTCACACTTAGGGGAATATTAGTATAGCTAAACAACCTTCTGGTATGTTTCTGGGAGGTGGGAAGAAACTGGAGAACCCTGAGGAAACTCCAGCCAGACAGTAGCCTGAGCTATGGATCGTCTCAGGGACTTTGGAGCTGTAATGCAGCAATGCTACACCCCAAAAACATACATTAAATATTTAAATTCTGTGCAACATTTTTTTTTCTTTCAAATTTGTGGTCACTCAAAAATGGCTTAATCTATTAAACCTTGTGGAAATATAACTCCAGAACCAAACACGTCCTGCATGAAATTCAGAGTTTCTCCAGCCTTGGCTCACTGCTCGGGTCACTGCCTGACCCCGAGACGTCCTGCGTGTCTTGGTCTTTGTCAGTGCTTACGGTGAGTGGAAAACTCATTTGGGCCTAATTAATTTTTTGCAGCAACCCAGGACTCCAGTTACCGCTCCAGACCTTTGCCAAAGAACTAGGAAAAGGTCTCCAGAAGACATCCAACACGTCACACTGGACAAGTCAGAGGGTATCGCACAAAGCAATCCGGGGAAGCCATTGTGGAACACAGCGGGGTCAATTATAGGTTAGGACCGTGTTTTAATTAGAGGCCATGACTTATACATGATGGGTCTTCCTTATGGCCAAAAACTGACAATAGGCTTCTCTGGAGAAGTTCGGCCAGGACAACAGTGAGGACGGAGGCCATTGTCTGAGCTCAAGAGGGGTAAAATGTAAAGAAATCTTCCAGCTACATGGTGAAAGTTCAACACAGAGGGAAATAATACATTCAGGCTCATGCACTCACTCACAAAAGCATAAATTATAAAACATTACACAACCAGGATAGAGTTTAATTGAAAGCTATCCATTTCTTTACACTTCCAAGAAAGATACAAATAAAAAAAAAAGCATGATTACACTTCCAGTAATTCTGTAACCTACAGTAAATGTTTACATGGTTTGGGAAAATGTTGTGCTCCATGTTAACGGGCCATGGGGGGGGACTAAAATGTGAAACGCTGCCTAACCCAAAGGCTAAATGCCACATAAATTATGTAAGCTCGCTTTCCTATAGAACAGTGTGATGTGGAGAAACCACAAAGTACCAGGCCACAGAGAGTGAGTTTAATGTGTGAGATGTTTAATGACGCTGCAGTTAGCGAGCTTTTAGCTAGAACAGTCTCAGCTTAAATGGGCAACATATTAAGAAATGGGTTTTATGCTTTGTGCAGAGCTACATGACTAAACCATTTCGAATTTGTCTTACATAGCAGTAAACTGAAAATAATAAGGAAGCATCCGAATAAAGAACAAATGCAGAATCCCAGGACCGGTTTCTGTCAAATAAAAAAGGGAGATATTTCATACCCTATGTAGCAGAGCAAATGAGAAGGGTGGCATTTGATTTTCAGCCAGTTAATGATCATCAAACTGAGGCATCAGTGAAGTAGACGTGGGACTTTTCGTGAGTTCTTGCTTTTGCTTATAAACAACTAATTAATCATTGAATGGGCTGGGAAACGCTTATTTAGAAACGGGGTTTAAATAGACTAAATTTGTTAAACCAATTATACAATAAAATAACTTTAATTACAAATTTTAAGCTAGAAGTAGGACAGCAGCCACGAAAACGGTTTGGTTTCCTTTCATGTCTGGGCTTTTGGCGCCTCCTAATGGAGAAAGGAACATGTTTGTTTACCAGGATAATCTGTGAAATATAAGTATTTAAACGCAAATAGCAGATTTAACATCGAGAAACATGGTCCCAAAACTGGACCTGGGGTACCCCATTCTGCACATTTCCTCCTCGTCTATAGGACCCTTTGGAATGGGTGAGGAGTTTTATCCGGTGAGTAAGAAGCAGAGAAAACATCAAAATATGCAGGGCTTCACAACTCCAGGAGGATGACTGAAAAACACTCACCCAGGGGTACAAACTTTTGGCTCTTGTTCAGTCACGGTGACCCAAGATGGGTATTGAATTAAGGGGATTAAAAACTACCGCTTTAAGCAAAGATAAAATTAAGTAAATAAAAACCCATTTAAAACATTAATGTATCGGATCAGATGCTGAAGTGAAAGGAAAAGTCCTGCTTTAAGTGAATGAAATAAATAAAAATTTAAAACTATATTAAGAGATTTTAAAAAATAAAATTCTAAATAGAAAAAGGATATTGAAGTAGGGATAACTTCAGCTTTAAATGAATAAATAAAAAAAATTTTAAGTGGATATTTAAGTAAATGAAAACATTTTTAAAGGTCACATGTGATCTTGTGGTCATCAAGTGGTGAAATCTCCTCCTTTAAGTGAACTAAATTTAAAAACAAAGAAATAAAAAGGTAAAAAGGTGTCATCAGATCCTGACCTGGGGAAACCTTGCTCCAAGTGAATGAAAAATAAAATAAGAAAGAAAAGTTTACGCTAAAACACAGAAACTTTGAGCACTGAAGTGGGGAAAAAAATGAATGAGAAAGTAAGAAAGAAAAATCAGATAATGAAGTGGGGACAAATATACAGTACCAGTCAGGCGCTTGGACACACCTTCGCATTCATATTTATGTTTTTTGGACTATTTTGTACATTGTAGAACAATACTGAAGACATAAAATGAGGTAAACAAAACAAAGCCCCCCCCCTTTTAAAAAAAAGTTTCATATTTTAGATTTCGCACGTATCCAGTGTTACTTTAATACTTTTAATATAATACCTTGAGCATTATCTTAATCAGCTTCATGAGGTAGTCACCTGGAACGCTCTTCAGTTAACAGCCTTGTCTAAAATTCATTAGTGGAATTACTCGTCTTCTTAACGCGTTTGAGCTCCTCAGTTGTGTTGTGTCGAGGCAGCGTCGGTAAATAAATTTACTAAATGTTCCACAACGATCCATACGGTGTCATGAACCTCTGAACTAAGTAAAGGGAAATAACAGACCATCATTACTTTAAGACATGAAGTAATAAAAATAAAGAAATTAGGTGTTCAAACTTTGGACTGGTATTGTATCTATATGGAACCAAACACTTTAAATGTGTCACATCAGATATTAAAGTGGGAAAACTCCTGTTACGGGACTTAAAAAAAAATAAAAAGAGACAAATAGGTTAAAAGTTTGATCATCTTCTGTCGACTTATTCCCTGTTCGGGGTCGCCACAGTGGATCGTCTGTTGTCCGCTTCATCGATTTGGCTGGGGTTTTTCCACAGGATGTCCTTCCTGATGCAACCCTCCCAATTCATCCGGGCTTGGGCTAGCACCACGAAACTCACTGTGCCCCCTAGTGGCTGGGACCCCATTCACACTCTCAATCACACCTATGGGCAATTGAGTAGCCAATTAACCTAATTCACATGTTTTTGGACGGTGGGAGGACACTGGAGAACCCGGAGGATACCCACGCATGCACGTGGAGAACATGTAAACTCCACACAGAAAGCCGGGGATCGAACCCGGGACCTTCTGTAAGGCGACAGTGCTAACCATTACACCACCCATATTAAAAGCTTTATAAATATATTTTTAACAAAAAGAAAAAAGAAAAAGAAATTGTCACATCAGTTATTGAGGGAAACATCTGTTTTAAATGAATTAAGAAGATTCACACACCACAGTTCAAAGTTTAAAGCTCCTCTCCGTTTATGATACCCCAAAGCACGCTAGACACATTTCGCTGCTTTGTATTTCACATTTACAATAACAACAGTTCTTTTCCACCCAGAACCCACTCAGTAACACCAACACAGGCATCAGGGCAGAGCTCAGCTGCAGAGTCCCCTTCCTTTATTTGTCCACAGCAGCAATAGGGAGGGGGAAGAAAAAAAGGAAAGGAAAAAAAAGAAAAAAAAATAAATAAAGGGAGGGTCAAACAAGCAAGCTCATGAGAATTAAAACTTTTTATTAGTGTATTTATGAAGTCTGCATATGCAACACGCTTGAAAAGCTTATCTCCTGATAACGTTCACGTCCTACAATACATCTCTCTAATGGTAAAATAAGCTCACCAACTGTTAAATGCTTTGCCAAAAAAAAAGAAAAAAAAAAGAAAAAAGTAAAATAAAATAATATATACACATACTGTATATGCATATATGTCTGGGCCACTTAACAGTTCTATTTGGTTTTCTTTCCACACCCAGTCAAAACTGGCAAGCAGAATGTCCCCAGTGGCAGAACGGTTTCCAACAGGCCACGACCTCTTTGTCTTCTCCACACTCGCTGCAATTAAAATACAATCGCAAGTGTAATAAGATCAACAAAATTAAGAGAGAGACAGAGGTGGCAGGAGGGGAATGAAGACTTCAAACATCTTGCCACCGTAACAACAAGTAAAGGAAGGCAGACAGCTAGATCACAGTCATTAGTTAAGTTGTACAACAAGAACACACACTAAAGTTGCACAATTCATCTCGTAAGACGCTGATCATCTGAGGAGTCTTTTTTTTTTTTTTTCTTTCCTTCTTTTCCCCGATCGCGGGCGAAGAGAACACTGCCAGGTTTCGGCAAGATCTGACAATAGGTAGATGTTTTCCCCCGTTTAAAGAACCATAGGTCATGGAAAAGCATCCAGAGCAGGGGGGTTGGGGGGGGGAGAGAAAAAGAAACAAAAGAAAAAAAAAAAGAAAAGAAAAAAAAAAAAAAAAAAAAAAAAAAGACGCACGCGCGTGTTAAAGAACGTTTTTTTTTTTCCTGAACAAGCCGACTTAAACATGCCGATAGCTGACAGACGATGAGGAACTGAATGTTTGGTGCAACAGCTTAAATCGGAGAAACAGAGGAGGAGAATAAAAGACACTGATTGTGAAAGACTGACCAACAATTGTTTTTTGTGACAGGACGTTGTCATTATGAAGCCATGTTCCGTTAAAAAGAGGGCATGATCTAAAAAAATACTCAATTCTAATAAAAAGGAAGAGAGCATTAAAGATTTTAAATATATTTATATATAAAAATACATGAAAATACAAAAAGTAGCTAAAAGAAAGATAAAGGGAAAAAAAACCTTGTGATTGTGAAGAATAACCTACTTTATTAACACTTAAAGCTTAAAAGGTTGGATTTCTTTCTTTTTTTCTTTTTTTCGGGAAAGGTATGGATTGTGTACTAATTTTTCTTTTTGTCGTTTTTCTTCATAAAGATTTTCCTCAACCTGACTCGAAGCACTCCGGAGGGATCCAAGGAGTCATTTCACCTCATGAGGGGCGATACAGAGACAGATGAAGAAAATATTGGTCCAGGTTGGGTTTTTTTTTTTTTTTTTTTTTTATCTGTTTGCATGGTTTCCTTTTTTTTTTTTTTTTTTTTTTTTTTGCTAAAACATTCCTATCTGTTCACATTAGAGATTTCAGAAGAAATATGCCGCAAGACAGCACCCTGAACATATAAGGCAACATTCTTTCATAGTGGTTGGGCGCAGCTATCAGGAAAAGGAAGTGAAAAAGGTGTCTTTTGGCGTTTACTTTTTAAGGATGAAAGGTCTTGGTGGATGGGAAGGGCTACGAAGCAGTAATACTTTTTCGTGTTTGTTGATTAGTCTCAGCAAAGAGATCAAGCTTAAACAATACAACGTTTAGCCAACAAAAGGTAAGCTCTCGGTTAAGCAAAAGAACAAATTCAGAAACATTTGGTTTACGTGATCGCTTCAAGGGGAAGGAATGCTTTACTGAAACATCTGTGCCGAGTTATTAACTGCCTTCTGTTGCTTCCCTATTACACACACACACACACCTTCCCGGTCTTTATAAGAAAAGGAAAAAAATATACATTTTCAAATTCTAACACTAATACATTTAATATTGAGGATTTATGAGGAGGGAAAAAGAGCGAATTAAAGGTGCATGAAGCTGATGTGACAGCAAGTGCCATGTTCAGTTCCGAAAAGTGAGAACATCAGGAGGGGGAGAGAGGGGGAGGAAAAGAGAGAGAGACAGAGACAGAGAGAGAGACAGAGAGAGAGACAGAGAGAGAGAGAGAGAGAGATACAGAGAGAGAGAGAGAGAGAGAGAGAGAGAGAGAATTATTATGAGAGAGGGTCGGGGATTATAGCACGTCTGTTGTCCTACTTGTCGTTTCTTGTGATTGTGGACTTTGCAGATTTCGCGGAAGGGGCGTGGGCATCATCGTCATGGCGATTAGGACATACTGGAACAGCGGGCGGTGGGAGAACCCATCTGGGTCAGAACCTTATCCAGCCACTGCAACGGTCCATTCAAGTGCAGCTCGATCCAGCATGGAGTGCTTGTCACAGTCTGCCGTCTGACACACAGACACACAGACACACAGACACACAGACACACAGACACACAGACACACAGATTTATTCTTTTCCCAACAATCAGCACACTAAGCATTACTCCACTCCTAAAGATTTTTTTCTAAAGACATGTAAGCGAGTGAAACAATACCGCCCACCCCCTCCTGTTGTACCCCACACACAAACTCATCAATCTTGGGTTATTTTTATCTTCGGCCTTTCCCCGTAACCACAAGGGAGGTCGTACATGTTGCATACTCGTGGAAAGATTCTACTCCTTGTAGATTGTCCTGTTCATTTATTTATTTATTTTTAAAGAAAAAACCAAATCTGAGCCCAACAGATTTTAGGTTTAAGTTCAGGTGCTCTGCCGCTGAAGTGCTCATCGAATTCAGCTATTAGTTATACAGTTCCAGTCGGACCTTTAGACACGCATACTCGTTCAGAGGTTTTTCTTTATTTTGACTATTTTCTACATTGTAGAACCATACTGAAGACATCAAAAATATTGGAAATTATTATTATCCACTAAAAAAAATTAGTGGAATTTCTCGCCTTCTTAATGCATTCGAGATCATCAGTAGTGTTGGTGTACAGTAAAAGCTCTATTTCACAACTGTTGTAATCCATATTATTTCAAGAACCTCTTAACTAAGTAAAGAAAAACAGCAGAGCATCATTACTTTAAGACATGAAGTGTCTTTTAAATAATAAAGAAAAACCACTGAATTAGAAGGGGTGTGCAAACTTTTCACTGGCACTGTATATTGTAGGATACTTGCTGTCTAATTCAAAATAATTGCTGCTTACAGCCTCAGGATCTTGTCATATGTATAAAACAATGTTCGTGACCCTGACTCTTAAGCTTCAATAAGAGTCTTGAGAGTTTTTTTCTCCAAACTTGTTTTGTAAGGTTCCATCACCATCCAGGATGAATAAAGGACGATAGAAACGTACCGAGACGGCCAATCGATACCCAGCTTCTATTTACACTCTGATAAAAAACGAAGAGAGGAGGTCTCAGTACGGGGAGCTGGAGGACAAAGTACCTCTTAGCTGTAGATATTTTCATTTAACATTAAATATTACTGAGATTAACTAGGTACGTGCAAATTTAGACTGAACTTTCCAGGGACTGCGGATCAGGAGAGCACATGTCTAAGTGATGTTTGCGTAGTTACACAGAAAAATGTACTGTTATCAACTGCATATTAATGAATTTAAGGAAGAAATCCAGATTTGAACATGCAAGTTTGTATTTTAAATCTAAGGAAATACATCAAGGGGAGAATTAAAAAAATATCTCACTGAGAAGCAATCATAATAAAGTGGTCTCAAAAGGTTTAAAATATTTCTGTGCTGAGTTTATTACCATTTATTAGTTATTTAATGAGATTAAGAGACTAGATAAACTGTTTGATACAAGTTTATGGAGAAAAAAAAAAAGTATTTGATCTTGTTCTAGCTGTTTGTTCACTATTCAAGAAATTTCTACAGGTCTCTGAAATTTGATCATGCAAGTTTGAAGTAAAATTAAAGTGTAGCCCTTATGGGGTTGTAAATTAATTTACGTACCGTAGCATTTTACTGACTATAAAAATCAAAACGATGCCTTAAAACAGCTCTTCTCTCAGAACCTTATAATACTACTGCCACAATATAAACATTTAATCAATGCTTGGTTAACGTCTTTTAATTGCCAAAAGGATTAAACACTTGAACGCATGCAGACAGAGGATCTGATGGTATACCTGTACTCGGCCCCCCAGCCTTTGACGAAGCTCATGCGGATGGTGCACATTCTGGTGAGCTGATAGACGGCCTCGAAGCCCTGATTGACCGACTGAGCCAAGAGCGCCGCAAACTCCTGGTTGTTGAAGATCTTAAGGTTGCAGCCTAAGAAGAGTGAAACCCGATGCCAGTAACATTAATTCAGTGTTTGAATTTATAACCGGGCCTGGAATTGCCGTGTGTGATTAAGAGCGCGGAGACTTACCTGGGGGGATTTTGCAGACGGTTGCAGGGTGCCAGCCGTACCGCTGGTTACAGTTGGGGCTTTGAACAAAGATGGCGCTGTCGCTTAGACACTCAGCAAACACTTCTCCTCCGATATAATACAGCCTGACTCCCCGGCCTGCTCACAACACCAAACAACATCTCGCTGTAAGCTTTACTACACCTCTATACTGTTCTCTAAAAGTTTACTCAACACACGTTCACTGGGATTAATGGGTTACTGGGAAAGTTTTTTCAGCTACTCGCTTCTAAATGCCTGATGCTGTTTAAGTAACATTGGGCCAAGACGTACCAAGAAATAAACCTCACTAACTACGTACTTCAAGTCAATTCCAGTTCAAATACTAAAATCTCACCATTTTGTCCAAAATTTATTTTTTTTAAGAAAGGTTCTAAAAATGTGATGCTCAAGCAATAAAATGTACACTGATCAAATGTAGCACGGAAACGGACCTTGTGATAAAACGGCACTAAAACTGAACACCACCCAAAAAGGACCAAACTATCCCCAAGTACAGAAATGATTAAGGCACCCAATAAAAATGGACAAGACGGGTCTACCTCTACCCGCTCTCACAATTGCATCCACACGTCAAAAAAAAGCAGCATCTAATCATACGCTTGATGTCTAAAGTTGTACTACAAGGCTAATGTTGCTAACAAGACAGGAAGGTTTATAGCTACCGGCACTGTGCATGTCTAAGCACGCATCTCAAAAGGCATTGACTGGCTCAGTAACACAGCACAAAACAATTATGATTTCTATATGGACAAAACAGTTCCATTTTAGTTTGCATGTTAATCGATCACTTGCAGCGTACTAAAAATAAATCAATTTGGATACTGGTATTTCCGATCCGCCTGATACCATGCTTACAAAGCCAAGTGTTCATCGTCTCACCAAGTAAGAGATGACGAGAGGTGATCGGGACATATTTCCAGATTAACGAGGGTGATCAAAACGTGCTCTATAAAAATATCAAGAGGAGAAACTTCGGCAACTACCTACAATACAAATAACTTCATAAAACATCTTGAGCGTAAAACTCACAAGGAGTGCACAACGGGTTCAGTGATAGTAGCACACGTTGGCAACTGATGCTGCGGCACCACACCGGCTAGATGAGAAAAACGTCTAGGCGAGTGAAATTAACCACGCTTAACCCGCACGTTGAACAAGCCGAATAGCCTAAACGTCTGGAGACGCACGTGCTTCTCATTACTCCTGTTTAAAATAAGTAAGGGTGTTGGGATTTAGACATGCGTTTTGCACAATGCTCAACTAGCAGCTACAAGTTTCCTGTACATGATGTGATGTTTATACCAGTTAATGCTCAGCTATGATCAGGAAATGAACATTAATACAGGGTGTGACTGAAAATCTACATCTCCCTACCATAAGCGAGTGATTAATGGCGCCGCAGTTATAAACATAAGAAGCCTGCACTCTGCACACCTATTAGTCCATTTCTTCTAAGTAGCCAACTTTAATGCGTGCATCCACCCAATGCTGGACCCATCACTCCTCCACCCAGTTTCTCCTGTTGATAATGTTCGTACCTATGTGCCTGCGAGTCATCTCCACGGTGGCGTTGCGGTTGACGTTGGACAGCAGGCCCAAGCAGAAACGCTCCGAGTTGGATGGATCTGTGAATCCGTCCACAGTGAGGGAAGGCTGCGAGGCGTGGAAGGTCTCCCCAACCCGCTGGTTCAGCTCATAGTAGGCTATGGAGCACCAGAACGCAGGCTCGGAGTAGGTCACCGGTTGCAGGTCTACAACACAAACACGCACGCATACACGTCACATCGTAAACTACATCAAAGAAAAGTATCGCAGTGTTCTACGTTTACGCGCGAATACGACACTAAGAAAGAGATCATGATGCAAAAAGCGGCCCTTACCCATGCCATGGTTGACGGGCGAGAGTGTGCTTGGCGACAGTTCTGCAGGAGAGCCTGTGAGGAAAAAGGATGAAACAATATTCAATATCACAACTTATTCAATTTAGCGTTACTTCAAATAGAATGTTAAAATAAGTTGATCGTTTGTTCAATCTTCCATATTGTACAATTATAACACATATATATATATATATATTTTTTTTTTTTATCTGACAATTCATGTGTTTAAACAGGATGTGCTCTGTGGTGGTTCTACCATGATGCTGTAACCTACAGGGATTTTTTAAAGAGTTTCTCAGATTTAGCTCAGCATCATATCATGTATATAAACATGTACGTTACAGCAAGATACCCGTTCCAGACCAGAGCACCAGCTGCACTACACACCGAGACATGACCTTGTAATTAAGAACACACATAAACCTGCTCATTCATGTAATTATCCAGTCAATCATGTAGCAGCTACACAATGCATTAAATCATGCAAATACAGGTCAAGAGCTTCAAGTAATGTTCACGTCAAACACCAGGATCGTGGCGTGGCTGTTGGTGCCAGACAGGTGCACATTTGAGTGTTTTAGAAACTGCTGATGTCCCAGAAATTTCACATACAACAGTGTTGAGTTTAGAATGTTGCAAAAATACAAAGCATGCCTTGCTGAGAGGGGTCAGGGGAGAACGGCCAGACCGGTTTGAGCCGACGGGGAAACTAGGCAAATTTTATTGAGTTTATGAAACGATTATGAAAACAAGACAATTGAGATAAAAGCTATTATTGCGCCGCATTCCGTTCCACAAGGCCCTCGTTTTGACTCGTGTTCTAATCCAACGCACCTCCTTCCTTTACAGCGGTGCACTTTCACCGCTCCCTAAAAGCCCAATCTCGCATGTCTGGTTTAGCTCAGGCCAGGTGCAGGATAAGGAGAAGAAAGCCTCCTCTTCACTTTAATTCCAAACGAATCAATAATAAACCTCATACACCGTCGCTGCAGACTTTTACACACAGGACAGAGCAGTAAATCCTCAGGAGAGTCATTTACCTGCGTGTTTCTAAAACACTGATGCTGCTAAGCTATGCTGGACTGAGCGAGCATGCCTGGTCATTGATTTAGTTCAGTTTTAGAGATTTCACATCCGTTTTCTCTATTAAACACTGCATTTAACTACATAACACGTTTAAATAATAGTCTTTAAAATGTCAGACATGAATATTAAATGTTTATGAAGTGCCCTTGTGGATGTCTAAGGCCAACAGGACATTAACTACTACTACCACTATTATTACTACTACCACCACCACCACCATTACTACTGCTACTACTAATAATAATAAAAACCTAATCATCTATATTATTATTATTATCTTCAATAAATGCATTATGTTTCCAATGTCAATGAGCAGTCTTGTTATAGAATCATAAATCATGTTTTTTTTGGCCATAATTACCCCAGCCCTGGGCTGCCCTACCACCAATAACCACTCATTACAACAGGGATGCGCACGAAAGCATCTCCAAACACAAAACATGTTCAACTTTGAGGTGGATGAGCCACACCAGCAGATTACATTAACTCCACTCCTGTCACCAAAACTGGACAGCTGGACATTAGAAAAAGAGCAGGAGACATCTCTCCAGTGTTCAACTGGCCAGTTTTGCTGCATCCATGTCCACTGTTGCCTCAGATTTCGGTCAGCCAAGAACAGAAGTGAAACCTGAGGTCTTCCGCTGTTGTAGTCCATCCGCCTCGATGCTTACGGAGCCTGAGTGTACGGACCAATCCAACGCAAAATAAAGTGCAGAGCAAAACAATCTTGCAACCCTTGTGCTTAACGCCTACAGTTATGCCATGGTTAAACACACGGAGAGAACGTTAAGATGCCCGTAATTTTTGGAGTCTGGTTATGTATGATGCAAGGCAAGAATGACCAACACATTGGCTAATATCTCCATGACCTGTCGCTGAAAATGACGTGCTTCTAGAAGATGACAATACCGTGGCTGACACAGATACCGTGCCTCTCCCCAGCGAATCAGTTACTTGGACTGTATTAATGCACTTAACTAGCTAACATGTTGGCTATACATACATTCTTTGCATTTTGATTTCTGATCAACTGAAATGAGATGCTTTTACTTGCCCGGAAGAATAGCTAATGAATTGTCCACCTCGTGCAGGTGATCGTATTTGTCATACCGTTCCGGCCTTCGCTAAATTAATAAAGTGCTAAAATTATAATCACAGCATGAAGTATAATACAGGATAACACACACACACACACTCATAGTGCTGGCCACTGTGGCAATGTACCTGTGTCCATACTTTGATTCATATGCTGGTCACTGGTCTCTCCATCCTCACTGATGTAGCCAGGTGGAGGAGTTTCTATGGAAACACATGAGAGAAAAACACTTAATACAACCAAAACACAATGCATAAAGGCAATAAAGAAAGAACTGAAACTGTAGTATTTAACACGAACATTATTGAAGGATCACACAAATTACACTCCTCACCTGGTATGTAGTTGTTGGGGGGTTCGATCCCGCCAGGAAAGTTGGTGTTCTCGGGTATGGAATGGGTGTAGTCATCCAGAGGAGGCAGGTCAGTCAGAATCTCTGTGTGTCTTGGCACTAGGACAGGTGGTAAGACTAAGGGACGGGACCAAAAAAAAAAAAAAAAAAAAAAAAAAAAAAAAAAAAAAAACCCAATTAGGACACCCAAGAAGCAATTTTATCGCAATATCAACGTTATATATTTACAACCTGGCCTCAATAAACAGTTGTCAGCACTTTCAATAACACACTACTAGACAGATTAAAGCATGCGCTTGGGCACCTGGGGTCTCCACTCGCTGGTAGTGGTAGGGGTTGACGCACACCTCGTCCTTCTTGAGGTTGAAGGCGAACTCGCACGTGTCGATGGCGCGCAGCTCGTGGTGGCTGTGCAGGTCGGGCCATCGCCACAGGCGGCAGTAGATGACGTGAGGCAGCCCCTTACGGTGAGACACCTGCAGGCGTCCATCCAGAGATCTAACCCAGGCACATAAACACAGGAAAGGACAGAGAGGAGGAGAGAAAGAGCAGAGGAAGACAGGGAACGTGCCAAATGGTCAGAGGAAGGAGAACATGGATGGAGAGAGGGAAGAGAGCTGGTTTAGACCTCAATTTGGCTTGCCATCAAGTACCACAAGCAGATCAGAAACCACGTCCTCATTTTATTTATAACGCTAATCTACTTTTACAGCTTCTCTAAGAGGATGTGAGTGTATGAATGAGGAAAAAAAACAAAACATTCAAGTGCACAATTTTAATTAACACTAGCTTAGCATTGTACACTAGATCTATTTAGACTACATTAAGCATCGTGAAAGGCCTGAGAAGTCAAAGTGAAATACACAGCCCCTGGAGAAGAGGAGGAAGCCTTCTGCGCCCTCTCTCTCCGGCGCGCGGCCCGGGTGAGTGCAGCACAGTGACAGAAGAGGATAGTCACCTGGTTTGGTCAGGGTAGCTGTATAGGCCTGAGGTATCCCACTGTTCTATCGTATTTGGAGTACTCAGTCCCCAAATTTCAGAGCAATTGCTGTGCACAAAAAAAGTAAAACAAACAAAAACAAAACAAAACAAAAAAAAGAACACAAACACAAACAAAAAAAATGATAAACATGGGGCATGATTCATTCAAAAATACCAAGATGACATAGCATGGGAAAGATATGGGTGTCAATTCTTTTATTGGAGATGCTCTGCGTCTGCATAAGGCAGTTCACCTCAAATAAAAGAAGCCACTCGAATGGTGAAACCACATACAACAGTGAAATGGAGAACAAAACAGGACAAATGTGCTGTTCTTATGGCGTTCATTCACTGTGTGAGGAATGAAACACTTCAGGGCATGCGGTTATAGGAAAATAATCAACTGCCCAACAGCGCTTAATTTCAAATAACAGTCCCCAAGTGTTCTATTCCTCTTATACCACAGCAGTCTGCCAACTACTACGATTCTTAATTTCTTAATAAACGACAAGAGCCATTTAGTGTTATGTTTAATATTGCAGAGCGCCTGTGAAACAACTTAGTCCCCGTTATCTCCTCATAGCAGCTCCATCACCAGACTCTTTCATAACGTCAATAAGACAAGACGGTCGGCACGTTTCCTGCGGCGGAAAACCTTCCATGAAAGTTAAATAAACGTCTCCTTACAGAAAACGCCGCAGTCTGAAAGAATTTATTAGAACACGCGCATTAATATAAACCAGTTACACATATTACAGCGGGTACTGCGGCCAGCGCGGGACTCATTAACAACGTGTGCCGATCAGAATCGGGAATTCGGCAGCGCTGTGGTATAAATGTAGTTGAGGAAACGGTAATAAGTCTGGTTTCATGACGAGTTTGATCAGATTGACATTTAAAACATGCAGAACAGGACAAAAATGAGCTGAAAACAGGAGGATCTAGTTCTATGAAATGCACCACATTCATTTCATACCAATATTATTAGACAGTAGATACACACAAGTTACTGGGAAACACTATAAACAGAATTGGAATGAAATTCTGAAATGATCAGGTTTGTGTTTAACTGATTCCACTTTATTCCAAAAGCGCAAACGTGTCGGGGGAAATCATGTGCTGTAACCTTCTTGTATGAAGTGTAAAAAAAAATAATAATAAAAATGTACCTTTGTAAACCTGAGTCTGCAGCATGAGGCCAAAAAATAAATAAATAAAAATAAAAAGCACAACGAAGACAGTATCGTGTCCCGTTGTGATCATTTATAGTTTACCTTCTATAAAAGACGTAAAGCAAAGACGTAAAAACCACAAGCATTTCTCTTCGACTGCTAAACATCCAGTGCTGATTCGTCATCTTTTTCCTGTCTCTCAGAATTGAGTTACACAGCGGCTGGTGAAATTAATTTGTAAAACCAAGGTCGCACTTGAACGTATCAGAGGAAACCCCTAGTACCAGGAGTACGGAGTAGAACATAACTTTTTATATAATCATATTATAACTTTTTAATCCTGCGCTAGACAAAGAGTAAGTCATTTTACTGTTCCCTGACTAAACCCCAGCACATGTTTAACCCACACTGACCAGAGAGCGTTGCATCAGCAGCAAATAATGGCATGGAAGCAAAAATGATTACCGCAAAAAAAAAAAAAAAAAAGTGACTGAACGATCAAGATCCTTGTTTTTTTTTTTTTTTGTTTTTTTTTTTAAATAATAATACTTTGCTTTTCGAAGCATACCGTCCGGATTAAAAGCATAATCATTAGCCTGATTTGATCATTTCATGCTCACAATGTTTTACTGCTGCAGGAAAATGAAGGCAAACAGCAAAATTAAAAATAAAGCGGAGAAAAGAAGTGAAACTACCCATACACACACCGAGTGCCATGGGCTGAATCAGGGAAACGGAGCCATCCTTCAATGCAGCAGGAGCAGAAAAGCCTTCCAACACGCATTAACGTTCTATTTTCGCGACCTTCCACTGATATGATTCCTGTAGCTAATGAAGGCAATGCCTACACATGAGTCTAACTTTAACTACAGCGATTAAATAAATATCGTTTTCAAATACAGCATCAAAGCCATACTGAACACCAGAGCTGAAGACCTGAATCCTGGAGAACCTGCATCGTGTCAAACGGACCGTCATGGGAACGGTCAGCACTTATAAATCACACACTCAGTAGTCATTTATGAAATCACAGAGAAGTTCCAGATTCTCGTCACGTTCACATTTTGAAAGCTGTTTGCAAGAGGAAGGTGTGAGAAGAAGGAAAAAAAAAAGGGAACTTCTTTCGTTCCATTGAAATGCATTGTTCCAGTGATTCGGACGCAGAGGTGTGGAGCCTCCGACTCGCGAGGTCTTAAGGAGCACGCTACATGTCATTATTAGGGTTTCAGGAGTACGCACTTCTTATTCCCGATCACATTTTGATCGTGCGTACTTTACTCGAAAGCTGGTCGTACTATAAAGTCTTTAGAAACGTTACCCACAAAAGACAGACGGAGTCTAATTCTCGAAGCGAAAGCAGAGCTACTGTTACACCACAGGCATGGCGTCACTGCTTTTCGGAAGGGTTGACACTTTCTGACAGCGTCCCTGTGACCAGTAGGGCTGAGCGAAAGGATGACGCAATCAGATATCATCCTACACGCAATTGATACTAATCCCCGACAGATAAGGGTATCGCTTTTTTGGTAATCAGAGAGGTGTCATTTTAAACAGCTTTTGTTTTAAAAAATTTTTTTAAAAAGCAGCCAAAGGTACCAAAACAAACTACATTCTTTATCCTACAAATTGGAAAACTAACAGCAACTTATTACTTATTACGAATTAGGAATGTAGTCAAGGGTGCAGGTCACAAATGTACAGTTTAAATAAAAAAACCTGCAAAGTGAAAGCAGGGTTTCTGAACAACTGTGCAACAGGATTCATTTTAACTTGAAAAACAGAGAACAATTTTAGCCATGTACTTCCTGCCAGCTTGCTCTTCTCTGCTACTTCCTCCAATAGCGAGCGATCAAAGCAGCTCATGTGTGTAGCAAGATGACATGAACTGACTGGATTTCTAGGTTTTGTTATTTAAAAATAAATAAATAAATAAATACATTTAAAAAGGTGTATTCGAGACAATGATAGCTGTTCGGAAAAAAATAGGAAACCAGGATAACCAAAAAGAAACCGGTTACCGTGACAACCCTGCTGTAAACATATGACTTCTACACAGGAGGGCGTGGAGATGTAATCATCCTTCCCCCCGAATAATGCTATTGTTAGAAAGACGTGCAGTTATCAGCATTCCCCCGGTGTCCAGGTGACCGTCGACCCCACATAGCCTGGAGATTTCATCTGCTGGCATTCCAGAAGCTAAAACCACTCGAAACATCTCTCTACACACTTATCAGAGCCAGGATAAAGCCGAGAAGCCGTCTTATCAATAGCTGCTCTCCTGACAGGACCTCTTATCTGCACGACGCTACTTGAGGAGACATTTTTGCTAGCATCCACACCAGGTCCTAACAAAGCCTGGTCTCAGGACCGATCAAGTGTCTGATCAAAATAGCGGGGCGGCATGATGTACGAGAGATCGGCACGTTCTCGGTCTATAATCTGCGCTTATGATGGCTGAAATTGAGCGACGCTGCAGATAAGCCTCCTACTCGGGTTGCGTCCTCTGAACGCACGCCAAGCGGTCGTCTTCGTAATCCTGTAAAAGGTAGGGCCAGACCTATCATTTCGGCGCATATAGAGCTCTTTGCGTTGATGTTAAATAACAATCCGGTTCAGGGAATGAACGCCAAAATGTAAAGCTGTGGCCCTATGTGAGCAACAAATCCCTTATTCAATAAAGTATAACTATGCCAATGTTAAACTCCAGCAAAGCTAGAAGTCACTCGCAACCCAAAAAAAGAACATGTACTTGAGCTGGCTAAAATGAAGTCACAATTCATAAGCAAATCAAGGCCATGCCTTGGATATTATTATTACTATTATTAAGAGGGTTTTTTTTTTTTTTTTTTTTTTTAAACGCAATCACAAAGCACACAACTTCAATGTGTTTAATCTTTCGGATTTCAGGAATCAAAACCTAATTTCGAAGACAAT
>JAQQZX010000009.1:16595761-16617434 GCA_030068355.1 Notoglanidium maculatum
GGGTTAAGGGCCTTGCTCAAGGGCCCATCAGCGATAGCTTGGCAGTGCTGGGATTTGAACTCACGACCTTCCGATTACTAATCCAACGTCTTAACCTGAAGACATGAAGCAAGAGTTAAATCCCACTGACGCCACTATTAGAAGTGCATTATGGGGTTAACCAAAGTAAAACGAGAGAAACGATGTAAGGCCATTGTGTCTGCAATGAGACACACGTCTAAGCGTCGTTCATTCCATATGCTGCTAAAGAATGAGACACAGGCATGTTGATAAATTCATGCTGCCAGATTAGCCAACGTCAACCGACGCCTACGGTCTCAGGCACGCAGTCGTTCCGGGAAACTGACAGAAGACAGAAGTGCGCTGCCGTCGGGGGCTGTGTTAATTGGAGGACGCATGGCAGAGTGCCAGGACACGCATGCCCGTAAGTGGTAGGGGTTTGTGCAGGACAGCGAGGCTCAGCACTAAACAGGTCAGTTTATTAGGAGTGTGATGTGACGGGGGCATTTTCACTCTCTCCATCAGAGCTGAGCAAAATGTCTCAAACAATTAGAATAATGTACTCTAGGTCTGCGTTTTTTACTTCCAAATAAGTTCCTGCCTGGGGGAAATACACAACAATGATAATTACCGAATGCTACAGCGAACCATGCTGTTATATCGATCTACCCTCTACCGTCTTCATCAGGCGAAGACTGCTAATTAAGACAGAACATATTGACATACACACACCACTTTTTTTTGTTCCAAATAACCTCATGGTTTATTTCTTTAATAAACACGTCATTCAGTGTGTCTCCATCTTTGTATATTATGCACAAAAACAATATTTCAGGACGTAGGATGCATCAGGATTGACACTGTCGGACAACGCGTCTCCTTTTTTTTTTTTTTTTTTTTTTTAAACGCACTCACAAAGCACACAACTTCAATGTGTTTAATCTTTCGGATTTCAGGAATCAAAACCTAATTTCGAAGACAATCTGCCCAACAGCTGACATCTCGAGACAAAAATCAATGTGTCGGTATTCTGCTTTTGGTCCCTGCAGCTCACCCCCCTTAGAGGAGTGATGCGATATCCTGTCTGCTCAGAAGATAATGTCATCTGCTCTGTGTAAATACTGACCTGTACTCCGTTCCTCCCTCCTTCCTCAGTAATTGATGGAATTATGCGCCCATGCAGTCTGCTTCCTCAGCAGATTTATTGAAGGGGATGAAAACGGGGCCTTAATACCAGCACACAGAGGCAGCCAGACAGCAGAGTGATCGCGTTACAATCAATAGGCTTTAGAAATGCAACCCCATCACTCTGGCGAGGGAGCGCGCACGCGGAAGAAAAGCGCTCTCTTTGCATCCCTGCACTCGCTGGAGGCACGTCTGCAGATACACTATCTGTGCTGCTTCTCAAAGGACCTGCGCTGATAGTCGGGACTTCCAGAGACTCGGGCCGGAAGTCACGTTATCGCAGATAAGGCTTTGTTTTCCTTGAAATAGGGCAAACAAAAAAAAAAAAGTAATAATAATAATAATAAAAGTTGAGATCGAACGCAATCTTTTAGCGGTGTAGTAAGCGTTTGAAGTGACTAATGAAACACATGGCAAGCAGCTGCTGTTAAGAGATTTAAAGATTAATTGTCCATGCTCTCAAACCAATAAACAAGTCCTAATCAACATATCAAACCTACAGGGAAAAACAGTCACTGCCAATCCACCTCCACACTTCCTACTTACATCAGCATGTAACAGCTGAATACATCTCCACAGCTCCTTAAATGCTTCTCAAGAAGTGCAAATCGAGAGGATTAATCATGCGTTTGTTATATAGAAGCGGTTAAAAATAACCATCGAGCACACGACAGACTCCATGAACCAAGCCAATCAGATCGGAGTGCCAAGAACAAGAAGTCTTCGGACACGAAAAAGAAAAAGAAAATCTCCGAGTGTTTTTGATGAGGTCACCGTTTTTAACCGCGAGCTGAATTACAGAGACGAAAAATAAATTGGATTTTTTTTTTTTTTTTTTTTTAAATCTACTTTTACAAAGGAGTTTGGATTTTCTTTTGAATGAACAGTGACTGACGCGAGAAGTCTGTCTCAGTATTAAAGTCAAAAGCCACAGAGACAATGATGCCTTCAGCCATTCCCACCAATCTTCAAGGTTAGAGGACTGATTAGAACAGAAAACATGCACCGGCAGCAAATTTTCCCACCCTGTGAAAGCTTCCCAGACAGACTCTCAAGGAAAGCCGGAGAGGCTGGGAACGCCAAACGACGAGCTCAAAGCGCTCCAAAGATCCGACACAGGCTGCTTAAGGCGATTATTATAAATAACTGCATGGAATTTAACCCGTAGGAATAAAACATGCATATTTAATATTAAACGTTGCTCATGCAGCTATGCCCTTTGACATCAGCTTGAAGTAGCTTCTAACTTCTCATTTCTTCCAAATATGGTTTTGTATTCAGCGTGAAAAAGATGGAAATACCATTAAGGGGTCTTTAAAAGGGAATACAAATTTCTATACAGTGTAGCTGTCGGTTTACTGGATTGCAATCTTTTAGTTGAGTATTTCACAATCATAAGTACGTCATCATACACCACACGACAAAAAAAAACAATAAAAAAAAACAGTGATAAAAACCGAGAAGTAGCACTGTTTTCGTGAAACACAAGGTTTCAATTTGTTGAGTCTAAGAAGCTGGAAGCCACTGTTTTCTCACATTACTGATAGAAGTTGCTGATGGTTTATCCATCACTGTGAAAGTGAGAAGGTTAAAGCTGGACTCGATGACTAGGCAAATGAGGTGGAATGGAAGTTGGATGTTTGCTTAAAAAAAAGAAAAGAAAATGAGAGAGAGAGAGAGAAAGAAAGAATGAAAGAAATCCAACTGAGAATTGAACTGGAGCCGACATGATGCGATGGGACAGAAATAATGCAAAGAAAGAAAATAAAGCAATCCTAATTCTAGGAAAGGTGCACCCTCTTTATTCAAGCGCTTGTGCTGAACGCATTTCCTGTTCAAACTGTGCAATTTTCCTTTCCGAAATCATCTTGACCGCTATGAGCGAACACAAAACTGCATGATAAGCTGAGAGGAAGCAAGGCTTTGGCATGGGCTGATGTACAGGCGTGTTCTCTTTTGCAATGGCGTACCTGGGGATGGTCACACACTTGGTGTTGCAGTTCTGCGTGGTGATGGCTTTCTCCAGCTCGTCCAGCTGGCCCGTCTTCTTCAGCTTCTTCACCAGGCTCTTCACTGCCTTCTCGCACCACTTCTCCTCCTGGCCGTTCTGCTCTCCGCCGCCTGCTCCACCCGAGCCGCTCGCAGACTTCTTCCAGCCCAGCAGGCGCTTCACCACTGGCGGCGTGAACGGCAAGATGGACGACATCCTCGGGAGGGGATTGGGTTTATGCCGTGAAACGCAGGACGAGGTTCGGGGGGGGGGGGGGGGATAAAACCAGGATGAGACAAACCCGCTCCCCCAAGAAGGCTTTGGGAAAGAAGGCCACCAGCCCAAAGTGGCCTAGAGGTCCTGAGGGAATGTTAGTTGGGGTGTTGGGGCAGGAGAGGCGTTTAGGAGTTGGAACAGGGAAGAGAGGGGGGGGTTGAGGAATTACCTGAGTGAAGAAAAACAAAAATCAAAAAAGACTGATGACAGACCAGGGAATAACACAGGCTCAAAGGGATTAGCCAGGAACCTACATACTGTTTTCACAGCACAACCCATGAAGGAGAAGAAAAAAAGAAAAAGAAAAAAAACAAACAAACAGTCATTGGTACAGTTTCACATGGAAAACGCAATTTAAGGCAAATTACTCCTATTTATCCACAAATTAGCGTGGATTAGAACAATAATAACATCCCTAAAGCATAATATGAAAATACCGGAAATAATTCGAGACAGTTATACATTTTGCAAATGATTAAAACCCGCTCATGAACAAGGAATAAATGGCAGCTTTATTTCACCCGGGGTTTATTTACGTAGGAGATGAAGCGACGTGATTATTCCAGGAGTAAATTATTTCTGATTGTATTCCTGTCTGAACTGGTCACGTTCGCAAGCCTACGCCGTGTCCTACGTGCAAACGCTCTTCCAGGTGAGACTCGGCCTCTGTGAGCTGCCATTTAGAGATAACGCAAAAAAAAACAAAAAGCCCAGTGACTGAAAGCGTGCAAGGTTTTCCTGTACACTTTAAAGCAGGAGGAAAAGCCCCGTGTTCGACAGAAGAGCTGAGATTTCCTTGTTCCACGCCAGTGACACCGATGCCCCTCTGAAAACACCCACCTACTCATGGGGAAGTGGAAGTTCTCAACACAGGCCTGGTTTTAGATTTTGCCCCACCATCTAGGGCTGGGTTAACATGTACCCAGCTGAATAAGAGTATGGTGAGCAAATAAATAAATAAATAAATAAAATGAAAGGAGGGGGTGTAGACGAAAATAGCAAAGCGCTAGAATTCAAACTAGCTCATCTGACAGAGAGGGACGACCTGAGGGAAGGAGATGCGGAGTTGGAGCTCATCTATAGTGTGTAGGATTTAGAAATCTAGTCATCTAGCAAGCCTATAAGCAAGTTTATCTCCACGTTTGCTGGATATCTACAAAAAACATCTAATCAATGGAGAAATTCCAGTGCAGCAGACTCATGGCGCTGGCTGAGCTTGCAACTACAACCACGGCAGTCATGCAGAAAGTACCATTACACCAAGGATAAAGATATAACCCAGGCACACATTCAGGATTTCACTCGATCAGACGCCTAAACAACCCGATTAGCTGCTTCAAGTCAGGTGTAATTAGCAAGCATGAACAATAATGTAACAAAAACAGGCCCTATGCTGAAGCAGCGTTAGCCACCGAGCTTGGTATTATTATTATTTTCCGTACTCAGCAATCAGATTCTTGAGATTCTTCTTACCTCAAGCAGATGTTTAATCAGTGGGAATGGATGTGTCCAACAGCTGCATGAAACACTGCCGGTTTTCTGGAGCAAATCGATCCCGCAAACGCTGAGGAGGAGGAGGAGGAGGAGGATGCTACGGCAGCTACAATCAAACAAACCCGGAGCATGAATGCAGCTACAACCGGACGCGATTAAACACAGCGCACTGCTACGGTTTGGGGCTTTTATTTATAATAATACATTTACAAAGACAACACAGCCAGCAGTGCTAAGCAGTGAGAGCGGTTTGCTCGGTAATGATTTAGCTAAACAGCTCGGCGTCCTCCTCTAAGCCCTGGCCATTACGAACACCGAAAACCGCTAGCAGGGCTTTGCTACTTTGTTTGACAGAAAAATAAACAGGTTAGAGACGTGTTTGCAGCCAGATTATCGTTCTGGATATTGTGTTGTTGTTGTTTTTTTTTGTTATTGTTGTTGTTTTTTCCTTTAACTCACCTTAACAACGACTCGTATGCGAATTCAAAAGTCAACAAGCAGAAGAAAAAAAATTCTTATGTATGTATTAAAAAAAATCCCCGACTTTAGACTATATTTTCCTTCCCCCTGTATGTAGCCAAATTGCAGCAGCAGACGACGGCCTCTCATACAACCAACCTAACCTTATTGCGCGCAACGCGATACTTTCCCGCCCACTAACCCGCCCTCGGATTCTCATTGGTTGACACAGAACCCTATGCCGGCCACCGTCGCACAGAATCTCTTATACGATTGGCTCAAATGTAATGTCAATCCTGCATAACGTCGCGTATGCAAAGTGATTCGTGATTCCTATTGGGTAATCAGAAGCACCTCGTCGTTTGGGATGTTTAGATTGGAGTAGGAAGCTTGTGATTGGTCAAGGTGGATGTCCATCTACTGACTTAGTAACAGAACTAAACGGAACAGGGGTGGGGAAAGTGTAAGTGGGTTAGAGCCATCGAAAACGGAGAGCGTATTCATCCGCCATTCAACAAAGGAGAATAAATAGGGCTTAGATTTATTTTTGTTTTTATGAAGCAACTTCTGTACAAGAGGGGTCCTTATTTCCATTCCAACACTCTACATTCAGTGTGTTGCTATCCATAGAAACCAGATTTTTTAGTTGTTAAGTGCTGCCTAACTGTACATTTGTACCAATGGCACCGAAGCCAAATGCTTCTACAGTTAATAATATCGGTTAACAAAAGACTTCACTTATTATTATAAATGTTATACAAATTAATTTACATACAATAAAACTGTCTACTTCAATCTTTCGGCTCGCAACAATACTACAGTCCCCCTGATTGTTATGATGTGGGGTTGCCAGATTGCATTTGTGGCGTCACAATTCTTCACATTTGAGACTTTTTGTAATGCATAATAATTCCTTATCAAATTATACATCCATCCATTATCTATACCTCTTAGCCATTAAGGCTCACAAGGAAGCTGGAGTCAATCCCTGCTGAATTCAGGCAAGAGGCATGGGT
Source organism: Notoglanidium maculatum (assembly GCA_030068355.1). NCBI lineage: Eukaryota > Metazoa > Chordata > Actinopteri > Siluriformes > Auchenoglanididae > Notoglanidium > Notoglanidium maculatum. The sequence goes on from JAQQZX010000009.1 coordinate 16,602,182, forward strand.
ACACCCTGGGCAGGTCACCTGCAGGGCTAACACGGAGACAAACAGCCATTCACACTCACATTCACACCTATGGGCAATTTAGAGTGCCCAAATGACCTAATCTGCATGTCAATGGGCTGTGGGAGGAAACTGGAGCACCTGGAGGAAACCCGGAGAGAACATCCAAACACCACACAGAAAGGCTCCAGTTGGTTGGCAGGGTCAAACCAAGATCCTTCTTTCTGTGAGGTGACAGTGTTAACCACTGCATCACTGTGCCACCCTGTTTAAATACATGCATCTAACTATATATGTATATGTATTATATAAAGATCCTTATGTTTCTAAATGTTACACAACATCACTGTTGATTTCTCCAATCTGATTGGTCAGAAGTCGTTGATTAATGTTATGTAACAGCATTTCTGACAATAGCTCTAGCTGTTATTTAAATGATAGGTTTATATTAATGCTTATGTTCTAGTATGTTCTTGTTTTTATTGTAACAGCTAAGTGTACACTTTACGTAATCTAAGGATAATAGACCGATGCAAAGATTGTAATTTAACACAGACGAATGGGTATATTTAATTTTTTTGTGCTTTAGATTTCTGTTAGGGGATGCCCCAGGAGTCAGTGCTTTCTATCAGTCATAACTAACAATTTCTACTAAGGGAAATCTTAACAATGGATAGCTTTGCACTTTCCAGTTTCTCAGTAACAGGACAAGTTGTATTTTTCCGTCCTATTAACTTCAAGAGAGAAAAATAAATCCCTGTATGAATATGCTGAACATGGCAACCCTGTTACTGGTTGTCAGGAGCAGCTCAGCACACAAAGTGCCTGGAGACTTCCACAACATACTTTCTCTTCTGATTTTTTTAAATTCCCTTTTCGGCATTATCATGGATTCATTCATTTGTACAAAGTGTAATATGACGTTCAGAACCACGCATTTTCTGGTGAAACATAAGGAGAAGTTTTGTATTGGAGCGGTTTCTCAATCAGAGGTACAACTCTGTTAAATCTAGAAACTTTATGTCTACTGGATTATACTTTATGATATATTAGTTTATATTTATATATCATAGTTTCTGTCTATGTTGGATATTTTGCATTGTGTTCACTTTCATAAAAAGGAAAGGCAAAGACGTATACCAACATCTGTCAGCATTTAGATGTTCAATAATATACTACAACAGACACAATATTAGATGTGTAACAATTTGATTCCAGTGTTGCTGTAAAAATGACTAGAAAATCTTGTATACAGAGTCAGAAGATAAGAGAAATGATCAGGAGGCATCAGCAGCAGACTCAGACTCAGACTCAGTCAGTTAAGATCGTGCAGACATCTCAACATGAGCCTGAGCCTAAACCCTACAGCAAACCAGTGAGAATTACACATAATCGATCCCACAAATCTTTCACAACCTCTCATTTTTAATTGTGTTCTTATGTTTCAATGTAATGTTGGCTTAGTTAGTACAGATGTGTGTAAATCACAGTGCATATTTGAACAGACAGATCACTCAGACAGATCAGAAGATCATCACACTCAAGACCGGGCTGAAGTTCACAAGTGCAAAGCAGTGCTATCTGATGGGCGCAAACAACTGGACATGCAAAGACAAGGTATTACAGTTCTCCTTGCTCTTAAATATCTTTTAAAAGGGAAGAGAGAAAAAATATATAAAAATTGTGCAGAGTGCTACTAAAAATCAGTCCTGGCAAAGGGCAAAGTGTGTGTTTATTCTGAATAATAATCCCTACATCTTTAAAGCGCCATAAAAGTATGTTTATTGGGTGTAGCAGGGGATGTGCCAACAGAAAGCTGACTTTTATTTCAAAGCACCAACATTTATTTCTGCATTGATTACAGAGATTGATTACAAGCTGCAAGAGTTGGCTGCTCAAAATGGGAAAGTGGCTGAACTCGAGAGAATGCTGTTAGAGCTGAAAGAACAAGAGCAGAGAAACTCTGCTTTATTAGAGACTCTCATGGATCATCTACAGCAGAATGGGTTAGTTCACCAGATCAGGGTTTGAATCATGATTTAAAAGTGCTGCCTCTCCCTTCCCAGAATCCTTTGCACCATGTAGCAAGTCACCATTTTCAAAGCCATTGATATTCCAAAAACAATCTGCAACAATCTGGGCTATAGCTCTTGAAACTGTAATGTGAAATTGAAGTTATTTTTTCAAAGTATCTATATTTTAAATTCTTTCAACCAATCCATTCCATTTTGTATGGTCTTTCTGTATGTAAGGGACCCGAACGGGCCTCACGGGTGGCCGCGGAAGAAAGAGAAGATAAGGTATATTTTGTTCAAAGTTTCACGTGAATGAAGAAAAAGTTCAAGCTAGATTTAGAAGGGATAAATAACTGAATTTACGGAGGTTATGCTGCACAGAGATCTTGCAGAGTAGCGGTCACGTGATTGTAAAACAAAAAAAAAGAATTGGATTCTGGGAAGGGTGAGCCAACCCCTTGTAGGAAGCAGTTCGTAACATTTAGGGCCAACTACTGCCTAGAAGGTGAACTACAATTTCAGAAATTCTTTAATAAGCTGGTTTCTCCTTCTCCTCAGTCTGATCCCACACCCTTTGTTTAAGCTTGTGGGTTCCTTTATAGGGAACAGTGGCAGAGTTGAACAGAAATTCATTACAAATCATTGCAAATTGTTCAGGATGCATATGTGCTTTAGGTGTTTCCAGAACATTTATGTTGCAGTTATGATTTTTTTTTCTATATTAAATGGATAAAACAGTGACATCAATAACAATCCCACATATTATCTCATAGGCAGAACATTCATCAGAGCAATAACTCAAACCAGTACATAACTAATACTGAGGAGAGAGTAATAAAAAAATACATACCAGTTTATGGCTGTGGAGTACTTTCTACAGATATCAGGTAATTGAGTATTCCTCATAAATTCATCATTGAGCCACACTGATGTGACTCACATTATTGTGGAACTGAGTCATGAAGCAACCTGCAACTTTATCTAACGTATCCATCCACATAATGTAATAATCCATTCCACAGTACCCTTCGCATCTCTTATCTCCAAAGTGGAGGAAAGGATCCTCAAATCCTGGCTCATCTGCAGCGTTTGTTAGACGCGGCCATCAAATTAGAAATGCAGGCTGCGAAAATGCCTCTGCCCAAGACCAAGCGTAAGAGCACATTCCACTGCATACTTATAATGCAATTTTTCTACCATGTCACTTAAGATAAGGTGTTTTGTTCTGTTATTCAGGACAAAGGGACAATAGAGACCATTTGAGCGGAGAACTTGTGTCCACAGAGCTAGAAAACCAGCGCTTAGAAGAGGAAATCATGAAACTGGAGTCAAGAAAGAGAACATCCGAAACAACTCCAAACTGTAATACTCGACTTAGAAGCAGACAATTTGACAAAAAATACTACATCACCATAATTGAAGACAGTTTTACACAATATCTATCACTATATCTAAATTTGCTAACAATCTGTGATTTAAGATGCAATATCCAATGCAAGTTTGTGCTTGTTATAAAAATTCTTAGAGTACCTGATATCTCAGAAAATTTATTGCGGTATAATTTATCACCTAATCGATATTATATTATCATATTGCCCTGATTCTTTAAAATAATGTTCAAAAATTCAAACTATATAGCAAATACTTATAGTTTCAATGTTGTTTTGTTTAGTTCGACCTGCTGAGCAGGAAATGAGAGCTGCAAAGATGGACATTGACCTGTTAAAACATGAGATTGAGATTAATCATTTGAGAAAGAAAATTCTGAGCAGAAAAATGACACCTTCCATAGTGACCTTTCCGCCTCTGGTAAAGTTAATTATAATAAATAAACACACAACTTATCCATATACAACATTTAATTGCATGAAGTTTCACTCTTATTACTGTCATATTTTCCTGTCACGTGAAAAAAAAAGTTTGTCTCCATTTTCATAGGAAGAACCCAGATCACCACCTTTAACCAAACACCTCATGGAAGAATCAGACGGCTTGTATCCCACTCCATATGATCCAATGTTAGTCTACTGTAAATCAAACATTAGCATATCTTAGTACTGGAGCATTGAAAGGAATGTTTTTCAATTTTGGCTTTTCTGTGTCCCTGTTGCAGGACAGGTTTTGTGGTGTTTTATGATTTCCTCTTGGGCTTGTGCCCATCATACAGAGTTTGTCGGCTGATGGTGGGGATATACAGTGGAGATGTATGTTTGGGAAGCCTCTCCATATTACCCCCAGTTTACTGTGAGCCTGTCAGCTCTCCTCAGCACAGTGTAGAACAAAAGGCAATCCTCGCCAGCAAGCAAGCAGTACCAGAGTAAGTACATGGTTCATTTCTTGTATTCGGTGCCTTTTGAACTCAAAAACTTAACTCAGGGTTGCCAAACATACAGTCCACAGGCTAGGGCCAGTCTTATAAAGGTTTTAATCTGGCCCACCAGATGAATTTAGAGACTTTGTTCAAACTTAAAGAAGGCTCCCGGGTTTAATCCCCAGGTAGACAGGGGACCTTCTTTAAATTTGAATAAAGACTGAAATTCATCTGGTGGTCCAGATTAAAACCTTTATAAGACTGGTTAGGGCCAGTACAGGGACTGCATGTACTCCCTGTGCCTAGGTGTCTCTGGATGCTCCAGTTTCCTCTCACAGTCCAAAGACATGGGGATTTGGTCAACTCACTATTCTAAATTGGCCATTGTTCGTCTCTGTGTTGGCCCTGCAATATATTGGCGACCTGTCCAGTGTTTACCCTGCCTCTCGCCCTAAGTCAGCTGTGATTGCTTCCAGTTTCCCCCAAGATCCACAAAAGATAAGTGGCATAGAAAATGGATGGATGGATGAATGGATGGATGTTCAAACTTAAAATTGTCTTGTGGACAATAATTGAATTGAAAGATTCCACTAGGGGCAAAATAGAGCAATACACTCAAGTCCATAAACTTCGCTACTGACAAATAACTCATTAGCAAGCTAATATTTTGATTATATAAGCCCAACTTATTTATCAAAAGTCAATTGCATTTCCAGGTTGTATCACTACAAATTGTGGAAAAGTTAAAGGGGGTGACTACTTATGTATGGTAAACCATAAGTTTTTTTTGTTGTTGTATTTTGCGTCCACATTTGCTGATATTTACTGGAATCCATTCTGCCATCTACATGTGCAATGTTTCCTGTGTCACTGGCTGCCACATAACCCCAAAGCATAACAGATCCACCCCCATGCTTAACAGTTGTCTAGGTGCTCTTTTCATCAAATGCTGCTCTTTTCTTCTTTTAACATACCTTTGGTAATTGTGGGTAAAGAGTTGCATTTAATTTAATTCATCAGACAACAGCACTTTTTGATGTGATCTCATGTAAGGTCTTCTCTTGATGACTCCTCCATGCATATTATGTTCATGAAAGCAATGCTGTACAGTAGAACGGTGCACCCCCACCTCTAACTCCTTGGAGATCTTTAGCATTAATGGGAGATTTGATATGCCTTTATGGACAGGTTTGAAAAGGCAGAGAATTTATTATGCTCTTGATTTTTTTTCCCTAATGACAATTCTTGACCTGCCTAAAACGTCCCAGTATGTAAACATTGCTTTACAGTTAACATGAGAAGACATCACAAGGAATGACCCACATGTATGAAGTGTGTAATAAAAGTCTTGACAATCAAGTCAACGGTACAGTTAAGCTTGTCTTTCCTTGACTAGGGTCCAGCCTGCTACATCAATCTCTCTAGTGATGCAGGTGCAGGCATCAGGAGGTTATGATATCTACGGACATGAAGTGACACACTTAGCACCACGAGGCTGGCTGAAGTTTCATATCTTCGACCATCACAATCGTGTGATTAGTGGGAGATGGAAAGTACCAGTTCGTCTGCTTCCAGCCAAACCCTCATTGATGACGGCAGAAGTCAATGCTGTTCCACAGGTTTATTCAACCACAAATACCCTCCTTATTTAGTTATTAGCCCAAATATCTATAATGCACTGGTGATAATAATCACCTTTTATATAATTCTTGGCAAATGGACCATGATATGTTGGAAAAATAACATAATTTCAACCTAAAGATATGGGCGTAAGGGCAATTACCATTAAATATTAATGTTTCCCTGTACAGAAAATGAAAAGTAAGTATGTCTACTTGAAATTCACTTATAAAAGAAGTTGCAAAACACATATGTGTGTCTGATCACAAAACCTTGTGTATAGCACAGAGTGTACCAGTTGTAGTTGAATGAATTTGGGCCATGTAGTTTCATGTTCTATAGGCTATGGTATATTTTAAATGCTTATTGATAGAATATAACAACTGCCTTTCTATTATAAGTTAGGCATTTATCTTAAATTAGTTCTTCAAATCCTTTTATTATGTTCACGTTTTTGTATTTCTTAGACATAATTCAACTGAAACATTTTTTTTAAAGACCTTTTTCATGGTTGTATTTATTTTCACTGCAGCTGGACAATGCAGAACTATACCTGAGAATTGTTAACACAAGAGATGCTGAGATTCAGAGCTCTGTTCCAATCAGCATCAACAATGCTGGGATCTACCAATACCCCCCGGTGGTATGTGTCTCACCCCTCAATGATATATTGTATAGTTTCTGAGAAATATGTACAATATTTCTTTAGTTTGGCTAGGTTGAAGAACTTTTTAACATAAACTGATGTGTATGGGGCATCACAGTAGTACAGTAGGTGGTGAGTCCTGAGTACAGGTTAAAGTTAATGTGGATTTTCACTGTTGGCGCCCTACAGTAGATTGGTGTTTCATCCAGGGTGTATTCCCACTTCATGGCCAGTGTTCCAGCGATAGGCTCTGGATTCAATTCAATCCTGGCAAGGATAAAGAAGTTCATTTAGATGACGTGAATGAATGAATGAATGTCATGTATGATTATAGCCATGTTTAAAAAAAACACTTTTATTGCATTGTGTCCCTTTGCAGTGTTCGTTTTTGCAAATGTCCTGCAGGGGGCAGACTTGTCCCACTGTTGTAGCCCAATAATCAAACTCTCCATCAGTTTTCCAAAAATGCATGAGCAATGCTTGTAAAATTTTACAAATCCATCTACTGGGCTAGCCCATTGTTAGTCAAAGAATTCATACTGGATCTCATTATGTCCTTTACAAACAACTATCATGAGTGAAAATTATTATTGGCAAAAATAGAGCACATCCAGACAACAGTTTCTACGGTACTCTAAACCTCTAAAACTGAACAAATGGTTTGCTCTAAATTCATAGTGTGCATCTAATTATGTGCTTCCTTCTTTTAGCAAATTCATGAACACCCTTTGGGCATGCAGGAGTCTTGTGAAGCCATCCAGTCTCCAGCTGTTCAGAGCATCATGCATCATGCTGTCCATGCATCAGCCTTCAGTCAGCACTCTTTAAACACTGCTTCATAACCTGAAGTGAATTAAAATGAACTTTTGTCTGCTAAAAAGCAGAAAGAGACATCTGACCACTCACCATTCTAATAAAAGTGTAACACGATGTGTATAATTGATTTAATAAATAGGGCTATAGCTTATTGTGTATTATGAAATATGGTTGGTATGGTGTAGAATAGTGAAAATCAAGCAAGTGCAACTCTGTTATTGAAATATTCACCTAAATATCTCTTTGAGAAATCAAAAATATGTATATCTTTATCTATTTACTGACTTATCTGCTCCCTCTGATCGACCAGGAGAGACACAAGCACTTACGCTTCATAAGTGACCAAAATTGATTTTTCTCAAGCCGATAAATAACACACTTACATTTCACCTACAAGTCTGATAAATGCAGCACTTTCACAACATATGCAACTTTATTATAATGTATAATGCAAATATGAAAATCATTATAATGAATGGCGTTTGTGTTACATCCTATTTTATTTCCCTCTGGGGAATAAGTATATCTGCCTGTTTGTGGAATCAAATAAAATATCTGTCTGAGGATTCAGTGAATATCTATCTATCTATCTATCTATCTATCTATGAAGTGATAGCAGTGTATTTATAGTTTACAAATAGTGGATGTAGTAAAAATTATTGTAGTACACCAAGTGTTGTGTCCACCATTTCTGTTCAATCCGTGAAACAATGTAGATCCTGGCTGGATTTATCGCACCCATCAGACACCATAAAATACTTTATTTTGTCCATTCACAAAAACGAAAGATGAATGAAATACTGTTGTAAACGAACCCAAAATAAATACTCAACAAATCTTATTTAGAAAGAATTGGTAACCAGCGCGTGTGGTCAAAACAGCGTGTTTAACCAAACTCCACCACTTTCCATCACCCCCCTCCCCACTGACTATACCTACTGATGTGACCCATGCCCCCACTGACGTCACTTTAACTTTACTGTATGTCAGGTGCCATACGTTAAAGACATAAAATGTAAATATCATTCAATCATATCAACATCCTAATGTTTTATATTAAACCAGGAAAGGGCTAGAACACCAAGTTTCCAGAGAAAAGTGGCTACTGCAATTAACCTTAAATTCATCCTCTATCTATCTATCTATCTAGGAATTGACAGGAGTGTACTTCAGTACTACAGATAGTGGATGTGACAAATGTCATTGTAGTACACCAAGTTTCCAGAGAATTGTGGCTACTACAATTAACTTTCTATCTATCTAGCTATCTATCTAGCTAGCTATCCATCCATCCATCCATCCATCCATCCATCTAGGGTGTTTGCATAATCACGGTCGATACCAATATTCCGCCTGTTTGTTGTATTGACCACCCCCCTCATGGCTTGACTTGGTTGCTTCCAGCCTAATGAGCCCATAAAGGCGTGTTCTCATTAAGGAGCGTGAGTTTGACCCACACGGCGCGGGGATGGCCTTGCTGCACCTCTCCACAGTGCTAACTGTTTTTAGTATAGTTTTATTAGCAGGTAACGTTTTTCACATCATCTTGTTAATCCATAAGAAAAGTTCCAGTGTTTTGTAAATGTGTAGCAAACCTACCAAAACAACTTTGGGAAGCAGTTGTAGATAAACGCTGCTCACTCCATGTTGACTTTGTTTGAAGAATCTTACCACTTTACTGAATTAAATATTTTATTACATATAGCTTAAAAGCGTTTAAAGAACAGTACCACCAGTTGCGTTTTTTGATTAACCGGTATCATGTTATGTTAACTTTTTAATTGGTACACAACGCTAATTAGGCTCTAAAAGGTGCGCGTGAAAATGTACTGTTGCGTCGAAAAGGTTCACAGGTGGTCCAAGGCCTGTCCCTACCATCACCTTTTTTTTTTTTTTTTTTTTTTTTTTATAAATATTTTGAAAACTACTTTCTGGTTTTGATCGGTGAGTTTTTAAGTTTTCAGGTGTGGCTAGAAAATGTGGCAACAATCACTGGCAGTGTGATGATGGTGCCTGTATTCTCCGCGCATGGAGATGTGATGGAGCAGGTGACTGCCTGGATGGATCCGATGAGATGGCCTGCTGTATGTGCTCTTTATTTGCTGGAACAGTATCAAATCTTAGTTTGCAAGTTGTCACTTGTTGGAAACAAATCCAGCTTAGTCTGACCAGCTACCAGCTCCCAACACACAGACCAAGCTGGACAAACTGCTGGACCATTTTAAATCATTTGGTAAAGAGGAAATGGTTTCTGTTCTATTGCTACTAATTCTGCTTTAAATACAGCTAAGCAATTTAAGTCGGTAAGAGTTCAAAAATTTAAAACATTTATCACTTTGGATAAGTAAGTAAGGAAGCCTTATGAATAACTTCCCAACTGGCACTGATTGTGTTGAGCTTGTAGCTGGGCAGACCAAGCTGGATTTTTTGGGGGTAAACCTGCCATGTAGTTGTATAATGATTGTAAATATTACTGACTGCAGCAATTTATCAGCCTACTCTTAACCTGTCCATCAGTGGAAAGAGATTACTGTATGACCAGGTATTCTGTTGTGATCTTCAATGTTGCTTTCATGTATAGCTGGTCTACTTTTTTTCTCTCTCCTTGTTCATCTGATTTGTGCAATTAAATTCTGTAGGTGTAAAAGCTCTTGCTCCAAAAATGCAGCAGAATAAATTATCCAAAATAGTGGGTTGCAGATTCATATGCCTAGACCAAAGTACTTTATTTATTTATTTATTTATTTATTATTTTTTAAATGAGTTAAGATAATTTGTTAAATTTCATATGGTCCCATTATACAAATGGGCTACTAAATGTCTCCCCTACTTATGTGGGTGTATGTCAAAATCCCTAGTTGGTTCAGCTGTAATGTCATATTAAAAATATTTTACAGCCTGTCCTCCAAGGGACTTTGAGTGTTTTGATGGCACGTGTGTGGTGGGGTCAGCGGTGTGTGATGGCCAAGCCCAGTGTCCAGATGGGTCAGATGAACTAAACTGCAGCCAATATGTGGGCTGTCTCTCGGGTGACTGGACATGCAAGAACAGCATTTGCATCCCGCTGAGCCTCTGGTGCAATGGTTTTGATGACTGTGGAGACAATTCTGATGAAGAAGGCTGTGGTGAGCTGCAATGATTGTTTCAGCATTTTTATATGCACTTTTTATTTATATTTGCATGCCTTCTAGCTAATATTAAAATCGGTTTACAAACGTGTCAGGACATTGTGGAGATCTGAATGTGCGCTGTCCAAATGGAACATGTCTGACTCTGCGAGAGAGGTGTGATGGAGTTGTCCAGTGTTCTGATGGAAGAGATGAGCCTGTTACATGTGGTATGGCTGCCTTATTCATTTCATTTCCTCCATGCACAATTGTGCTTTTAAAATGTGCAGTAGATCAGGAAAAAGTGTTTCCCTTGTTCAGGTGTATCCTTTTTAAGAAAAGTCTAGAAAAGCTGCCAACATGACAGTATGGTGTCAAGTTACTTTTTAATGCTTAACCTTTTAATGATTACTCATGCCTATAAAGGCATACATGGACTCATACTTTCATACTGGGACTAAGTGTTATTTCACTGGTGTTGTAGACTATATAAAGCTAAGACCTCTGAATTTGAAGCATGGTAAATAAAGACCTCTTTCTGCCCAATCTTCTTTAAACACCTTTCAGGTAAAATGTGTAGAGAGAAAAATGGTGGCTGTAGCCATGTGTGCACTGATCACCTTTGGGGCGCAATGTGCTCCTGTCCCACTGGGATGAAGCTTTCAGCAAATGGTGCAAAGTGTGAAGGTGGGTTACTTTCTATTCATCTTTACCAGGCATCTGTGAAAGTGTGGTCATTAGCAAAATTGTCATGTTTTGATGCATTTGTGATGTGACTGGTTCTCCTGTTCCGTAGATATTGATGAATGTGCACAGCCCTATGGACCTTGCATGCACACATGCATTAATACAAAAGGATCCTTTCGGTGTCAGTGTCGCCCAGGTTTCCAGCTACAAGGTGGAAGCGTGTGCCAAGCACAAGGTACTGTCAAGCTGACACATTCAGCATTCAACAATAAGCTGCTGATCATCACATGTTGGTTTTCTCTTTTTCTTTGTAAGGAAATGGTACACAACTTCTCACCACCAAGAAGGGACTTCTTGGACTGATCACTGTAAAGGGTAGAGCATTCAAGACTCTTAGCATGCTTAACAGTAACCCAGTAGCTCTGACCTTTGACCTTGCACGGAATCTTGTGTTTTGGGCTGATGGGAACGGAAACATCTATAAAATGGAAGCTCAAAAGAGCAGAGTCATTTATTCAGGTTAGTTGGACGCAGTCTGTGCTGTCAGGAATTTGTCTTGATAGTTTTGCTATGGAAATGTTTACTTTGTTTGAATTGTCATTTGGTTTTTATTATAAAATCCAAATTTACCAAATTTAATTTGGTAAAATCTAAACAGGACCACTTTATAAATAGGAAAACACTAACTTGGTGAGAAATGATTTACCCTTCTCATTTTATACTGCTGACTGGCTGTGTGGTTAGTCGTGATGGATAAGTTGACTTGGGTTATCAGAACACAATTCTCACCATCTCTTGAGGACATTTAGTAATATAATTAACTTGAAAATGGAATGTGATTGCAATTGTAATTGTCAATTAGGTTTATACATCCTGCACAGCCACACTTGCTGCTGTCAGTAAAAGCTTAGTTTATTGGCCTACATGTTGTGTGCATGTAGGTGACCATTTAAATGTTGGGAAATTATTTGCAGGATGGCTAAGCTGCTTTTTTCCTTCTTCCCCCTTTAGGACAGACGGGCATTAAGTCTCTAGCTGTTGACTGGCTCAGTGGACAACTTTACTGGACCAACTCTGAGCTAAAAGGCATTTATACAGGGGCATCTGATGGTAGTGCTTTTGGCATAGTCGTGTCCAAAGATACTGATCCGACAGATTTGGTCCTCCTTCCCACTGAAAGGTATGTGCTTGTATATTGGATACATTTAGCAGCTAGATTTGATGATTCATCTGTATGTATATCTATTTGTTTGTAGCACCATGTTTTGGATCAATAAGGGACCAAACATTGTAATGACGATTGAGAAATCTGGGATGGATGGCTTCTTTAGGACCTCACTGGTTGTCGTCACTGCACAGTCACCGAGAGGCCTTACATTAGATGTGGCAGCCCAAAGGTTGTATTGGCTGAGCGATTTCAAAAAGGTGGGGAATTATTTAATTCCATTCTATTAATTATCTTTTTAGGAAGATGATGAGCAGTTCTTATGGAGCATCTATCTATATACACAAGAGCAAAAAGTCGGCGTGCATGTCGGAGCTGATTAAATGGCACAATTATTTGATGAGCAAAATACCTCTGGTTTTGTGGAGTGACCTATGAACTGATTTCATATCGAAGTTTGTTCCAATAAAAGCAATCGGAGGGCCTTTTTAATTTTTAAAAGTTTTAATATTCTTTCAACTAACATTGCAGTCAGTTGAGACCGTGAAGGTGGATGGTACAGGACGGCACACCTTTCGTGAGTTCTTTAAAGGACTGACTGGTCAGAATCTGGCTGTGTTCAATGGCTGGTTCTACTGGGCTGATGACAGGCGTTTGTGGCAAGCCCCTGAAAACCAGCCTAGTCAAAAGAGTTTTGTTCTGAAGGGACAGCTAACAACTATAATGATCTATCATGAACTCCAGCAGCCCCAAGGTATTTCTACTTCACTGCTGGATTATGGTTCACTTGACATGACCATGGGAAATACTGTTGTGTAAATGTGTTTATGCTCCACAGGTCTTTCTCCATGTCGAAAGTCAGGCTGTCTGCTCTGCATGCCTTCTCTAACCAGCCCTAGTGGTTTCACCTGTTCTTGCCCTGAGGGAAAGCTTCCTTTGCAACATGGTTCATGTGAATGTGTGTTATGGGAATTTTGTGCATTAACCACTGCAGCTAAATCATATACAATGTTAATATATTTAAGTATTTAATGGGTTAAGACTCGGTTCGTCTTATCCTTGTATCATGAGTCATGACTTGGGTCCAAACATTGGTTAACTTTTTTTTTATTTATTTTTATTTTTTTTTTTTATAAATATATACCCTTTATCTCTGTTAGGGTTTAAAATTGCCTATGCAACGTCCTCAAGCATACACACACTGGAATATACACCAGATGGTCCTGTAAAATCCCTGCTCTTTACTTCTGATGAGGACATTCAGACTTTTGATGTGGACTGGAAGAGAAGATGGGTGATTTGGGCCAACCTTACAGGCCATGTGAAGGCTCGATTGATCAGAGAGGGACGCACAGAATATATACCAACTCTGAAGCCTGGTATGTGGCATAAATTGAAGTTATGTTCTTATTGGTCATATTAATCTCAAACTGAAATCGCCTTCATGATGGGTTTTTGTTCTCTTAAGTGTGCACGGTCCGAGTCGACCAGAAGACTGGAAACTTGTATTGGGTGTCCTGTGATGAACTTTCTATCGGTGCTACTCATATTAGCCTCCCTGATCAGAGCGTTTCAAATCAATTGTACCAGGCAAGCGGTTCAGTCTGTGACCTATTTGTGGATTGGCAGCGAGGTCAATTGTACTGGCTGGAGGATGGTCAGATTATCAACATGAAGCTAGGCCTGTTGGGTGGAAATGCAAAAGCCATCTACAACTCTGAGGACAAAAACGTCAGCCACATGGTATTGGACGGGAAAGCACAAAGCTTCCTTTGGAGCTTAGAAAATGGTCTGTAGTACTTGACTTTTAGATAAGATTATACTGGGTGTTAAACATGCAGGTTTTTCATGAACTTGGCAAACGGTTTCCAATGCTCTTTCAGAACTGCATGTAATGAGTCTTCTGAAGATGAGAAAATACTCTGCTGGTGAAGGATGGACTTTTCCAGGCTTGCTTGCAACTGCCTATGAACCCTACTTGGTGACGATGCTCAGTGATGTCCTCACGCTGTGGAAACGGCAAGATGGAACACGAGTGAAGGCCGTTGCTGTGAAGCGTGGCATTGTTGATGTAATTGTAGCGCTGAACGAATTGCAGCGAGGTCAGTAATGCTCTTTTTGTCTAAACCCAAAGGACCCCGGCACAGTTTTGTCCATACAGCCAAGTTATGTTAGAACGGTAATGACCGTCTTGCTCATCTCAAATAGAATTTTTGGCACCAGAAAACCGGAGCAGTGCATTTCTCTGGTTTGGTTTCACTTGTATGGCTGATGGGTTGCTCTTTAACTGGGAATTTGCAAAATTAGAAAACAAGAGGGTGGAGCTGTAGACTTGGGTCAGTAAAAGGTTCCAACCAAGGATGTGCTTGAGTTTTTGTAAAGTTCTGCTTGCTATGTTTTGCCACTATCTTGTTGGCACCCCATGTTATTAGTTCCTGTTGGTACCAAATCTTAAACAATTATGAATTTTACTCAGTGTACCTCTTTTTACTTTGCATTGCTCACTTGGTTATGATCAAGTCATACAGCCTTAAGTTTGTTCCTTTTTTACACATAGTTGCTCTCTGCGGAACCTTGTGTCGTGCGGCCTTAATTTTTTTTTTCTTTTTTCTCTCTTTGTGTCCTTTTACTGCTTTTCCTCAGATGCACCGGTGTCTTCCGCACAAGACTGTAAAAGGCCCTCGGTCTTGTGTGAAGGCACTTTGTTGTGCATATCCCAGGCTCAGCTATGTGATGGAACATGGGACTGTCCTGATGGGTCAGATGAGGCTACTTGTGAAGCGTTGTGTTCAAAAAGAGGTACTTTCTAGTGGAGCAATCTATATTTAACACCATACTTTCTTAGGTAACTTGTGGACTTCAGTGTGCCATTGGGGGGGGGGGGCGGGG
>JAQQZX010000009.1:16617444-16633023 GCA_030068355.1 Notoglanidium maculatum
GTGACATTCCCCCCCCCCCCCCCCCCTTGCCTCTAGATGATTTCCAGTGTAAGGATGGGAGGAATTGTGTTGCACATTCTCTGGTTTGTAATGGGCGCCTTGACTGCACTGATGGCTCTGATGAGCTGGACTGTCCTGCTACAACCACCACCAAAAACACCGCTCCCTTAAGGTGCCGCTGGGGCTCAAAACTCTGTAAAGATGGCAGTGACTGTGTCTTGTACAGCCATGTGTGTGATGGAGAGATTGACTGTAAGGATGGATCTGATGAAGAGGAATGTGAACATTGGTGCAAAGCAGGTAACTGTTGCCTTATTTGTTTCATCACATCCAAACTCTAGTACAGGTATGAAATAATGGATGTTTCTTTAGACCAATTTCAGTGTGCTCATGGGAGGATGTGCATAGACAAGAAGCTGGTGTGTGATGGGACTCCTCAGTGTCAGGATCGCTCTGATGAAACGCATTGTTTTACACGCTCCAAGAGCTGCAGCCATCGCTGTGACAATAGAACCCGTTGCATCCCTGAAACGTTCCTCTGTGACGGAGAGAGAGACTGTCTAGATGGCACTGATGAAGCAGCCTGTCATGTGCCTTGTAATGGACATAACCTCTTGTCACAATAAGATTTAGTGTATATGTGGAATTTTGTCTCTTTTTAAATATGTTTTTCTTTTTTGAAGCTTCTGTTGCTGTGACTCCTAGAGATGAAATCACTCCAGGACCAACCTGCAAAAGTCCCTCTGTATTGTGTCAAGGCACGTCACTGTGCATCAGTCAGTCTCAGCTGTGTAACGGGATATTAGATTGTCCTGATGGCTTTGATGAGCTCCACTGTTTACATGCGTGTTCTGATCCAGGTAATATTGAATACAGTTCATGTTTGAAACCTCCCCATCACTCCAAATGCGATTTCTAACCTCTTCCTGCCGTCCTTGTGCAGACCACTTCCTGTGTAAGAACAAGAGGAAGTGTATCGAACGAGCCCTGGTGTGTGATGGTCGCTCTGACTGTTCTGATGGTTCAGATGAGTCACCGTGTCCTACTTGTCCTCTGCACTGTGACGAGGGGACGGTGTGCCTGAACAACCAGCAGTTTTGTGATGGAAGAATGGACTGCAAAGATGGTTTAGATGAGCAGAACTGCTGTATGTTCCTTATGGCAGTATAATTAGCATTTAATCAGAGAAAATGTATTGTGGAACAAGCTGTAATACTTCTGGATGTATTTTACAGACAAGAGTGAAGATAATGCTGCAGGAGCTTCATACCTGAAATGTCCCCTGGGCTTCAAACCATGCTGGGATGGAAGGGAGTGTGTTCTCAACAGTCATGTGTGTGACGGAGAAAGGGACTGCAAGGATGGGTCAGATGAGAGAGCGTGTGAACGGCAGTGTAAAAAAGGTATAGATTTTTTGCCTGAGGAAACTATTTGGCATGCTGGTCAAAAATTTATTTATTTATTTTTTTGGGGGTATTAAATTTCATCACATTACCTGCAGCCAGTTCAGCTTCATAAGACACCTGTCAAACATGCTCCGCTCCCAATGCAGGATGCTCGTTTGACTTCCAGTGCTTTACACTTCCGTGACCCGAGCTAGTTCTAGCCAATTTAAGCTCGTTCTACATATGCTGCATTATACAGACTCTTCATTGGCATTCATGGGGGTAACCACTCTGTCTGTTCATTTCTGGAGGAAACTTGATGTTTCTGCTGAAACCCAATACTCATGATGTACAATTGGTTGATATGAATGGTTATATTGCCTTATGATTTGTCATTATGGCCCAGCCCTACTAAGCGGTCAATTTGTCATCCCTTCTAATTTGTCAGCCAAGCTAGCTGTTGAGGCCACAAGTATTATTTAGTACTACCCACTAATGATAAACTTTTCGCTGTGGCATGTTTACAATGACGTGTTCCTTGGCGCTTTTCCCCCTTTGCAATTCACCAGGGCAGTTTCAATGTGCTCATGGGAGGATGTGCATAGAGAAGAAGCTGGTGTGTGATGGGACTCCTCAGTGTCAGGATCGCTCTGATGAGATGGACTGCTTTACACGTACCAAGAGCTGCAGCCATCGCTGTGACGATAAAACCCGTTGCATCCCAGAAAACTTCCTGTGTGATGGAGAGAGAGACTGCGCAGATGGCACTGATGAAGCAGATTGCGGTGAGTTTTAGCTACATAATGTAGTCTAATCTGAGTATTTTCAGTAATGCTGACAAATCTAGATATTCAGGTTTATTCAATGAATCGATTTTTTTTTTTTGCAATACTGTAGTTTACCTGTCCTTTACAGTACACAGCAGTGAAAAAGGAAAGAGGGTAGTATTGAAAGCATGAATATATTGGGTTCTCGGGTGAGCATATAAGGCCCATGTCACGGTTACAGTATACAGGTGTGACTATCCACTGAAGCAAAAGGCATAAACCGTGTATATATTGGGAATTGCAGATCTCTGTGGGACCGGCCAGAACTGAGGGTGTGGCAAGGTCGGAAAGCTCCAAGTAGAGCATCAAGGTGGATTAAGCAGATTCGCAGGCCAATGGGATCTGTAAGGGTAGAAGTGTGACCAGGAGTACACGTACAGACTAACAAAGGCAGAGGACAGATTATTAGATATTCTCTTAGCATGGAGTGGTTTAAAAGGGTGTGCGTTATAATCCGATCTTTATCCTTACCGATGCTGTTAAAGTGGACATGAAACACTTGATGTACTTGGTACTTGTCACTTGTCTATTGTACTTGGATGCAGCAATGTCCTTTATAGAGTCAAAAGCCAAAGAAAACCAGTCCACTTCTCACTTCTATGATTGTTCAAGATGGTGCGGCACTTGACAGTGTTACTTGCCATATTAAACTGGTAAGGGTTTTTAAAGAAGGACTCCATCTTATAAAATGGTGCTAAGTATATTTAGTGTTCTGTCCATTAAAGTGGATACGAAGTGATTAGTGCAACATCTGAAGTGGTGTCAATAGTTTGAGCTCGGTTTCCAGACTGTAGAAACCCCTTAGTTGTGCGTGGAAGCATGGCATTATGCATGTCCCAGGTTCATCTGTGATGGAGTTGGACTGTTGCAATCAATGTTAATATGAATAAATTTTTTTATTTCGATTGTATTCTTAGACAAGAGTGACAAAGATACAGGAGCACTGAAATGTGCTACAGGCTTCAAATCATGCAGGGATGGAAGGGAGTGTATCCTCTATAGTAATGTGTGTGATGGAAAAAAGGACTGCAGAGATGGCTCAGATGAGGGAGACTGTAAACACAAAGGTGGGTGTATGTAATATAAATTTTCTTAAGATTTGGAGGTTTCATTTTGTCACATCTGTTTTAATTGTTCTGTGGGTTTTTCTGTTGTGTTGTGGGTTTATTTATTTATTTATTTATTTTCCCCCTCCTCCTCCCAGCTTTTGTTACTTTGGCTCCAATAGTTAAAACCTCTCCAGAACCAGTCTGTAAAAGTCCCTCTGTAATGTGTGAAGGCACGTCACTGTGCATCAGTCAGTCTCAGCTGTGTGATGGGATGTTGGATTGTCCGGATGGGTTTGATGAGCTCCACTGCTTACATGCTTGCTCAGACCCAGGTACTGTGTGAATACAGTACATTTTGGAAAAAGACGGATTCGCATTCAAAGTTCTAACTGCTTGCTCCTTTCCTATGCAGGCCACTTCCTGTGTAAGAACAAGAGGAAGTGTATCGAACGAGCCCTGGTGTGTGATGGTCGCTATGACTGTTCTGATGGTTCAGATGAGTCACAGTGTCCTACTTGTCCTCTGCACTGCGATGAGGGGACAGTGTGCCTGAACAACCAGCAGTTCTGTGATGGAAGAATGGATTGTAAAGATGGTTCAGATGAGCGGAACTGCTGTATGTTCTTTATCTGCCAAGTTGTTGGCCTTTAAGTAGAGAAAATGTAATGTTCACCATGCTTCAATACTTCTGAATGTTTTCTACAGACAAGAGTGACAAAAATGGTGCAGGAGCTTCATCCCTGAAATGTCCTCTGGGCTTCAAACCATGCAGGGATGGAAGCGAGTGTGTTCTCAACAGTCATGTGTGTGATGGAGAGAAAGATTGCAAGGACGGGTCGGATGAAAAGGACTGTGAACGGCAGTGTAAAAAAAGTAGGAGTTTAACGCAATTGTTTTTTTTGTCGATTTGATTTACGTCTACTCGGGAGTAACCATGCATTATAGAATGTAAATTTTAATTGTATTGTAAAAGATTCTTTAACTGCCAGGTTGTATTTATAATGTAATATTGTAGTCTTTTAATATTTTTGTTTAAACCTCTTTATGCTACAGAAGGGAACCTCTGTCCTTTAACTGGATTAGCCTGAGTAATTTTTTATAATCCTTGTAGGCCAGTTCCAGTGTGCTCATGGGAAGAGGTGTATAGACAAGAAGCAGGTGTGTGATGGAACCCCTCAGTGTCAGGATCGCTCCGATGAAATGAACTGTTTTAAACAGTCCGAATCCTGCAGCCATCACTGTGATAACAGAAGCCGGTGCATCCCTGAAACTTTCCTTTGTGATGGAGACAGAGACTGTTTAGATGGCACAGATGAGACCGGCTGTGGTAAGTGGGGGGGGTTGGGCGGTTGTTTGTCTTGTTTTTTGTTTTTTTTAAAAAAAGCGGTTATATTGGTGCTACACTGGAGAAAGTGTCTAAATTTGTGTTTATGATCTTTTAGCAAAGGAGCCGTGCTTGCGTGGGCAATTTCAGTGTGCCAGTGGACAGTGCGTCCCTGCAAGTGTACATTGTGATGGTCATGCTGATTGCCATGATCAGTCTGATGAGAAGAACTGTCGTAAACCTCCACACTGCCCCCTGGAGCAGCGCTGCCCCAACAGCCATGTATGCCTGCTGAAAGAGTGGTTCTGTGATGGAGACAAAGACTGTGTTGATGGAACTGATGAACAGGTGGGAACATTTGTTGATGCCCTTCTTTTTTTTTTTTTTTTTTTTTTGTTACTTTGCTTTTAAAAATCGATTGGCCAATTTGCATCTATCCTGAAGAGCATGGAGTCCTAATTTACTAAATTTGTAGTGCAAATGTTTGTTCATTTCTGAATCAATTAACATGTGATTGGGGGGGGGGGTAATGCCCTCATGATTTCTCCTACAGGTGTGTATATAGTTTTTAAATTTATTTTTTCTTTCCTAATCTTTTAGAACTGCAAGGCCTCTCCTGTGCAATGTGAAATGCTCCAGTGGTCTTGTGCATCTAAAGATCAGTGCATTCCCACATTTTGGAAATGTGATGGAGATGTGGACTGTAAAGACCAGAGTGATGAAGCTGGATGTGAGTACATCTCTTAATACCAAAAAGCTTCATCTAATCTAATGTACTTTAAATTCAGTTAGCTTGCAGGGTCCATGACTGAAAAAGCTTCATGTACTGGGTCTTCCTCTGATTTATTTCTTAGCAGTTGGACTTGGATGGTTGATCTAATTATACAAATTGGTTTTGTTTCAGATTTAACTCCTTACCTATCAAGAGAAATTAACCACATAAATTTGATTAGTTGCATTCAGAGGTAGTTTCAGAAGGAATGGTGCTCAATCCAAATTGCAAATTCTTTAGGTGGCCAGGTGAAATGCCCCATACACATGTTCAAGTGTGGCAGCGAGGAATGTGTGGACTTCAGGCTGGTGTGTGACGGCACTGCTAACTGTCAGGATGAGTCTGATGAAGGTCCAGGTTGTCTTGGCAGTAACTGCTCCAGCCCACATCTGTCACGATGCGAGCAGTCCTGTGTCAACACTCCCCATGGAGAGGTTAGTCATTCTGACTACCCCACATGTTTACATGGGATTATTACAATTTGTTTTGGAACTGAGGGACGGAGCCTGCCTATTATACAGGGTGGGGTAATTTCAGGTATAAAACTACTCCAGGGCAAGGCGTGGAAACTTATTTTTTCTAGCTGCAAATTTAATGCAGTGGTTTATAAAAAATGGTTTCTTAAATATCCAGAAGCACATCACAACTGTGGACTAGCTCTTCAGTGTTGCCTAGCACATTAGCATTAAATTAAAGCTGAGCGTATTACTGGTAATGTTTAGCTAACCTTAAATTATTAAATCTAGTATGATGTAGTGAGCACTTAAGCTAAGCAAGTTCAGATTAGAAATCAAATTGCTGGCTGCACCCTTATTACTTCAGTATTTGGTAGTCCTTTTCAGTATGATGAATATATTGTCTTTTATTTTTATTTTTCATTTCTCAGAGGTGTGGGTGTCAACCAGGTTTCAAGATCCAGGCAGACGGTTTACACTGTGTGGATGTCGATGAGTGTATGGAGATTCATCCTCCTGTGTGTAGCCACAGATGCATCAACACTATTGGCTCTTACGTGTGCCAGTGTCACCCGGGTTTTATACTGGAGCCAGACGGCAGCAGCTGTAAGACACCAAGTATGTCCGGTTGGTCTTGAATAGACCGAATTCAGTGTCTTTATCTTGGCATTATTGTAACACAAATTTAAATGTCCATGTACATGCAGGTAAAAATATATGTAGTGCATAAAAGTAGTCTATCAAACTTCATATACAGTATGTACAATGCATACCTGGCTGTTTTTGTTCAAGACGAAGCCTAATGGTACATTATTCACTAGTACTAAATCCAGTTTCTTTCTCTGCCTTCCTTGCAGAGGAGCCTAGTCTTTTGGTATCTGTGCAGTATGAGGTGCTGTTAATGGGCCTGCGAAGCAGCAACATGCACATGCTGCTTCCTCCGGGCCAGAAGCCTGTCTTCTCTCTGGACTATGACTGGAGTGAACAGCGGGTGTTCTGGGTCTGCCTGCAGGAGGAAAGCATCAAATATGCAGTGCATGGTGAAAAGAGCTATATCAGGACACTTGTTAAAGGTATGAAATTTGATGGAACTTAAATTTTATATCTAAAAAAAAGTTTTTATATATATATATTTTTTTTTTTTTTTTTATTAGGGATAGTGTGCCAGAAATGAGTGCACAAATGGGGCGAATTGTAGATCACTGCTTCACATTAATATCTATTGTAATTAAGTGCTTTCAGTTAATTCTATGGACTTCTGAATAGAACTTTGTGCAATTCAAAGAAAATGTTTGTCTTCTGTCCAAACAGGTGTGAAATCAGACTCCGTTGCTGTAGACTGGATTGCAGGAAACCTGTATTGGGTGGATGGAGCTGCTGGACAGATTTTAGCTGTAAGGATTAGTGACCGTGTAGTGAAGCAAGACAACTTCACTGTGATTCTGGATGAAGACCTGGAGCAGCCTCATTCTCTTTTGCTTCTGCCTCAGAAAGGGTGAGAAAGACCCCCTTTATAAAGAGTTTTGGCAAACTAACAATGCTTCCTCCTTTCATTTGGGATTTATTAATAGGTTGACTTTAAGTATACTCAACTTTGTTAGTGTTCAGGACTGCAACCAGTTGTTCACACAGTCTGCTTGGTTGTTGGAGCAAATTTGTCATCCTTTATTCTGTGCCCTCAAGCCTAAGGGAAGTAGATTAGTTTCCTCCTGTTGTCTGATAAAGAGCAGTACCTGACATGATTTGTTGAACAATATTACTGGTATCTTTCTAGGATAATGCTGTGGTCCGAGATTGGGAAGGAGCCTCAGATCGAGCGAGCTGGCATGGATGGTTCAGAGAGGAAGGTGCTGCTCAGCCATGATTTAAACTGGCCTGTAGCCTTAGCTGTGGACATCATAACTGACAGAATCTACTGGGTGGATGAGAAGCACAAGTACATTGGTTCAGCCACAATGAATGGCGAGGATATCCACGTAAATTAAGTTTTATCTTTAACTTAAATTGTTTCCAAAGACCTGAGAGCTCGTTGAACAAGTGTGTAATTGTTTTGGGAGAACTTTTTCAAAAGTTTACCTGTGTATTTTAAGCTAAACCTTTTTATTTTTTTCAGTGGATACCCTCTGTTGTAGTCTTCATCATTACTTTTCAGCTCAACACAACACCCTTTCCCCCCCCCCCCCCCCTTCCTTTCTGTATGAAGCTGCTGCAGTTGACTGAGACTTCAAGCCCTTTCTCTGTGGCGGTGTTTAATAATATGGTGTACTGGACTGACACCCAGAGACGAGCCATCCATGGGGCTCACAAAATCACTGGCAAGAACCGCACAGTTATTCTTAAAAGACCTGGTCAACCCTTTGGGCTCAAAGTAAACATTTCTCCCCTACATGTTTAGACAATGAATGATGAATGCAATTTTATTCATGGAATTCAATTAAATGTAGACCTTCTAAAACCGACTTTGTTCTGTATCTTTGATGCAGGTTGTTCACCCCCTCATGCAGTATAAGGCGCTTAACCCCTGTCAGAGACTTAGATGTTCTCACATGTGTGTGCTAGCCCCGGGGGTCCGTGCATTTTGTCGTTGCCCAGCAGGACTGCTATTGGCTGATGACGGATTTACCTGCAGCCCACCTGAGAACTCCTCTACTTCTTTCCTTCTGCTGCTCTCTCCTACTAGACTCACAAAGGTATTAAAAAAGGAGATTGCTTCAAAGAGTATTCTTGGGGTATGGTGGTCTTGTACCCTTTACCACTAATAGTTCTCAGCACATCTTGAAAGTACTATCTCTGCTCTGTTTAGGTTTTCACTAGAAGCCTGCATGGTCAGGTTGGACTAAAACGGTGGCCTTCGCACCATGCCCAGTCTCTCCCAGGCATAAATGAAGCTTCAGATCTAGACTTGGTTCTTAGTGACAACACGCTCTATGTGGCAGATGTGGACCAGGCCTCTGTGGCTCAGATGAAACTGGGTGACTCCACATTAATGCTCGAGGGCCAGATTTTGAATTTACCAAGCGATATCGTGACTGCGTTGGCTGTGGACTGGGTCACACACAACTTGTATTGGAGCAGCAGCAAGAAGCCTCAAATCTATGTCACGTCAGCAGGTGGGAAGTTCACCAGCATGGTTCTGCAGGCTGGGCTTCAAGACACCACATCTATTGCACTTCACCCACCCACAGGCAGAATGTGCTTCACAGCCTTGGGGTCATCAGGCTATGAAGCTTTGCCCCAGGTGGACTGTGCTGCCATGGATGGTCAGAATCGAATGTTGCTGTGGAAGAAAACGCAGCTTCCCAATTTCCTCACTTTTTCAAGCCAGGGAACAACAGTTTACTGGGCAGATGTTGGTAAGTTTAAGACCTGTTATTAAGATTCAGTACTGCACTTTCAACCTCATTTATAGCAAGAGTCAATTCATAAACTACTTCCCAAGTTTACTTGGGTTTATTGTCTTGCCTGGTATGATTTAAGGCCTAAGACCCAGAGTTTGACACCCATAATTGACTTTTAGAAGTCTTGTGTTTTCACATTCAGTATTCTGGATCATTGGTCTGGTAAAGAATAGACTTTCCTGTGAGCACACAAGCTGGGCTGTCAAACTTCTCTTTAAATTGAGAGGACTGTCAGGGTTTTTTTTTTTTTTTTTTTTTTTTTTTTTTTTTAATAATATAAAAAGGAATTTACTAAAGTCAGGAACTCGAGATTTGTTGATTTGCTGTCAAGTCACTTAAATTTACTTATAAAAATGAGAGAGCATGTCATTAAATACATGTTAGGCATACAACTTGATGCTGGTTAAACTGGATTAATAAAGTTAATGTTCATTTTAACAGCCGCTCCAATATTGGCGTTGTTTCAGAACGATCCACTGCTGTGTTTACCGGCTTTTATTAACTGGTCCACCACCTCTCTCCCTCTTCCAGCCACTGAAGTGATTTGCTCTGTGAACATCGATGGCTCAAATTACAGGGAATACAAAACTGGAACTGGATCACCTTTAATTTTGTCTTTAACCCAGAGTGAAAATATCCTCTTCTGGATCACCCGATACAATGGTACACTACAGCACCTTTAGCTCTCATCTGTTTTTTTTTGTTTTTTTTTCTCCCCCCTCTTTTTAAACTATTGTTGCATACTTTGACCTGTAACAAATGGATCATGGTGTTTTTCTACCATAGCGTTCATTTTCCTATTTGTTTCATACTCTGTTGTAATTGTTTTTAAGCATTTGTGTAAAGGTTATTTTTTTCTCCTAGTTGTACACTAATGAATTCCTTGCAGGCACAACCAATGTATGGTACAGTGATGGCATCCAGCCTAAACGGTTGTGGTTTGAAGTGCAAACAAACATTATAGCACTGAAGGCATACAGTGCAAACAGCCAGAAAGGTATTCTCATTGTGCATTTCTCACACTCTTTTCATTCTTATCTCTACTGCTGCTTCCTTTCCTTCCATCTGTTCTTGTTCCCCACGAGTCCTCTGGGTGAAATAGAAATGAGGTAATGTGATGCTTGCTGGCCTGTAGAACTGGTTCAAGCAGCCACATTTCAGGGTTCTTTTTTTTTTTTTTTTTTTTTTTTCTTCATTCTCATGCCCACAATGCTGTAGAACTAGTCCAACAACTAGACGCATACTTGGCATACAACTTGTTGACTTCTCTCTGAGATAAATGTTGGCTATTAGCTCACTTGTACTTGTGGTGGGGGGGGGGGGAATTCTAACAATTTCTTGTCATGCACGTAAGCTAATCAGTCATTCTCTCTTGACCTCAGGAACCAACCTATGTTCAGAGAATAATGGTGGTTGCAGCCACTTGTGCCTGGCATACCCTGGAGGCTATACATGCCGCTGTACACAAGGCTACATTGCTGTAAATGACACCCAGTGTGTATCTGGCCAAAAGTGTCCAGCAGGCTCTAAACCTTGCACAGACCTACACAAGTGCCTCTCCACCACCAGGTTTTGTGATCAAATCCCAGATTGCCAGGATGGCTCGGATGAAGAGGGCTGCCGTACTAAGGAAAATGAGGTGTTGGTCCACAAAATGGGTAGCCAGTCCTGCGAGTCGGAGTTCTGTAATGGACGAGGGAGCTGCATGATGCAAAAAGGGAAACCAGTCTGTGAGTGTGTGCAGGGTTACAGTGGGCAGTTCTGTCAGGATGGGGCATCCAGCAGCGTTCCTGCTGTCCTTACAGTACTCCTCATCATCGGTCTAGTCATTGCAGCCGCAGCTTTTCTAAAATGGAGGTATGTCCTCGATGTTGAAGCGTATTGGTATATACTATTCCATGCACTTGCGCACCTCTATACATTTTAATTTAAAAATTGCCTAGCCAGAGTACTTGTGTGGTTACTGGAGTATTTTTCTATCAGTCATTGATTACTGGTCTGAATACTATTGTGGTTCATGCCTGCCCTTTGCAGAAGATGGAAAGCAGGAAGAGACCAGCCCATAGATAAGGAAACTCTCATGAAGGACATGGATGAACAGGAGGCATTCCCTGAAAACTTTTCCAATGAACTCTACAACCCAATGGAGGAGGTATCAAGTTCAAGCTTTAAATTTCAAAGTAACCTAAACTCCATGATTTAAACTTTCTGATTGATGGATTGGATCAAATATGTGGACTTGGATTTAATTGTAGTATTGTAATTTTTTTTTTTTTTCTCCTACAGGAAAAAGCAGTACCTGTTGAATGATTAAATGAAATTAAAATAAAAAATTATTGTACCTTAAAACTGTTACTGTTCATTTTCAATGGCCTGGAATACTGAGGTGCTGACTGTTTCATCTCTTAAGCAATATGCAACTTTTTACATACTTTAGCAGTTGCGTACAGCCTGTTTGCTATCTTGTTTGCCCTGTGCAACATGCTGCAGTTGCACATGAGGCCTGTTTTGTCAGGTCATGCAAAGTAGGACTTGCTTTTGTTAGTCTGGCACAAAAGCAGTGCACAAACTGGAGCTTGAATGTTGAGCCAACAGTTTGACCCCTGTATTACTTCCAGCCATAAAACTTTAGATATTTACTATTTAACTTTACAAATATAGTCACAACTTAAAAACAATGAGGCAAATTTGGATATGTATATCAGCGTTCAAAATGATTTCTGAAGAAGGGTCATGGATTATGGGGAAGTGACTTCTTTGAATGTACACACATTGACCATTTATTTTTAAAGGAACACCATTTACACCTGTGCCATTATTCAGTTAGCCAACCAGCCAAATTTGTGGCTGCAGTGCATAAAATCAGATATGGGTCAGAAGTTTAAGTTAATGTTCAGATCAAACCTCAATGTAATCTGTGACCGACCATGGCATGTTTATTCTTGCCAGACAGGCTGATTTGAGTATTCCCAGAAACTACTGATCTGGGATTTTCATTTTCTGAAGTTTGCACAGAATAGTATAAAACCATCCATTAACTGAGTTTTGTGGGCTGAAACACCTTGAGGTCTAAGGAGAAGGGCTAGAATGGGTTTGAGCTGGCAAGAAGGCAACAGTATCTCTGATCACCATGATTGTCAATAGTGGTTATCTGAAAAGCATCTCGATGTACGGTTTCAACAGCAGACCACCATAAGCTACCACTCCTCTCACCCAAGAACAGGAATCTGAGCCTACAGTGGACACAAGCTTAATGAAACTGGACAGTTGATGTGGAAAATATCTGGTATTATGAATGTTTCTGCCACATGTTGACAGTAGGGTCAGTTTTTGGCATAAACATGAATCCATTGATGGCCCATCCAGATTTTAAGTTGAATTTTTTAGAACAGGAAAAATGCCTAGGGTTAGAGTTTATGGTCAAGGTCTTAAAAATAGCTTTTTGAAACAAAAGATCACTCATTTCATGATTTAAGGAGTCCGATGTTAATTTCAATGAGATTAAATTGAAACCACCCGTGCTAGTGTGGAGTAGAGCTAAAGTTAATTTAAAACCTGGACTGGATCCTGAAAAGAATTCAAATTTTCTGTAACTGGCACTGCACATCCAGCCAAAACGATGGCAGGGAAAAATCTCTCGAGCAAGAAAAGCAGTTTGCCTTCCACAGGTGCAAAAGAAAGGCCTACAGGCACGTTTCAGCAACAGGAAAAAAAATCACTAATAAACAACTTACTAGTGAGTTCATAATAATGAACATAAAATGAAATCTAAAGTTGTACCCTCAATAATTAAGATTTTACAAGTAGAACTGTACATAAAGGAGAAAAATCTAATTGTCATATGAATCAGTTTGAAAAATGCAAAAGTAACTCTGCAATGTTTTACAATTTCATTCTCAGGTTAATTTGACATTATTGCAACAAGGTTTATGGTTTAAAACTGACACTGGTAGCAACTTCCAACCACCAAATGTGCTCTACTAGATCCCAAGTGTGATTGAGTCTAGGTGTAGTTCCATTGCTCAAGTGTTGCTGTTTGTAATAAGGGTGTGAACATAATGTTGTTCTAAGCATACTCATTAAAATACCCCACCAAACCATACACAGAGATGAGTTTAGGAAAAACACTGAATCATGAGCTGTACCTTTTCCAATGTGCTACAATGTTTGAAGTAACTCTGGAGTACATTTGATGGCAAATTAGATCTATGTATTGGTGTACTCCTCAAAGGCTAGTGTAGAAAGAGGTTTAATTAGAATATGGCATTCCTCTAGAACAGCCCATCACTCAGAGGAAGGTTTACATATTCAAAATCTGTACCTTGTAGGTAGCCTGGTCAGAGCTTCAGGCAACCATATGTACTTTCCTCTCATTTCACAAACTGAATTGTGAACAACTTTGCATACTTTGGTTCACTGACTGCACAGAAATGTTTCACGAGGACATGTGGTACATACCAAGAACCTTAAGGCTTTTAGCAAAGGGAAAGAGCAGTGGGTGGATGGAAGCTTGTCCTCAAAAAGTCAAGTTTAGATGTCCCCTAAATCATGTAAAGGGTTACTTCTGTCGATTTAAGAAATTGTCTGGTAGCATCCATTGATATTCATTAATGTAGTGAAATAATCTCGGTGTCTCCTTTGATAAGGTTAAACTGAAATTAAATCTGCCTTCTCAGAGTTTTCATTTAAACCCTTATTTATTTCAGGAGTAATTTTATTCTTTGTCTTGGACCTACATCAGATTATTTTAAACTAGATTAGGCTAAATCTAGGCCTATTTTTATTCCTGACAAAAGTGATTTTAGAATTACTCCAGTTTGAAAAGGTATTTTTGTGTGTTACTAGGCCTAATTGTCTGGGGAAATTGGCTGTAAAGAATGTAGGACATTTCAACAGTAAATAAATGGCTGAGTATAGCTGCAGTAATGAACGTAATAACAGGATGTTCCATGGTATTAACTAAGAGATTTAGACAGTGCACTTTTACTAAATAAAAATTGGCACATTGCTGTAGTATAAAAGAACTAAATCAACTCTCAATACTCCATCACACCATGTTGATTATTTTCCTAAAACAGCAGCTCCCATTGTGTTTTATGGCTTGCCTATACAATACACATTATTTCCAATATTTATATTCACTTAAAATGGACTGAGGGTTGCACCGTAATACCACCTCATAGGTCCAGGGTTCCTGTTTTGATCCTGAGCTCAGGTTGCTGTCTTTGTGGAGTTTCACATGTTCTTCCTGTGTCCATATGGTTTTCCTTTGGGTTCTCCAGTTTCAGGGTCTTATAGTATTTCAAAGACTTTATAATTTTTCATGAAACTTAATGACTTCCTGAATATTCAAGTGATATGAATGCATGTACACACCCACACAGTTCATGTCCTGTCCTTGGATGTGTGTGCAGTGTTTCCTTCTCATATACACAGGCTCACTGTTCATGCAAACTAAATATTTTTCACTACGATAGCCTGTAAGATTTTACGTGCAGTCTCTCTTTCACTCACACACATGCATGTCTCATGGGGGAATAATATTGTTTGTGTGTTTGCATGCACTTGCATGGAAGGCAGACTGTGCACAGAAATTGAATATTTCTCACAGGAAATCAGAACCTTGTAAAGCATCTGT
Organism: Notoglanidium maculatum; assembly: GCA_030068355.1. Taxonomy (NCBI): domain Eukaryota; kingdom Metazoa; phylum Chordata; class Actinopteri; order Siluriformes; family Auchenoglanididae; genus Notoglanidium; species Notoglanidium maculatum. The sequence goes on from JAQQZX010000009.1 coordinate 16,632,293, forward strand.
GTAGTATACACATGCTAGCAAGAGACAAACAAATAGAATATATACATCCATAATAGCACATCCATACGATGCTGTAAAATGTGTTTTGTCATGAAAACAAATGGCCTATTGGACAGTGGCCTCCCTCCATCTATACCACTTATCCATTAAGGGTTGTGGGGAAGCTGGAGCCAATTCCAGCTAACTTCAGGCAAAAGTCAAGACCCTAAAGAGGTCACCAATCTATCGCAGATAAACTACAATTTATCCTCATGTTCACACTTACCCACATAGGCATGGGGTGAACATGCAAACGCCACACAAAAAGGCCCCATTTGCCCACAAGGATTAAACCCAGAACTTTCTAGCTATGAGGCAACAGTACTAACCATAGCACCACTGTGCTGCCTTTAAGGTTAAATGAGGTAATTATGGACAGTAAAATAAGTCGAGTTCTACGTTGCTTGGTTGTGTAATTGCTAAGTAGGGTCAGTAAAATTGTAGGGTAATATAAAAATTTTAGGATTGTTTTGAGGTGATTGAGACATACACAGTCAATCTGACCTGCAATCACTGATTTAACTGATTTGCAAACAGAATAGGTTTCTCTCAAAATATCTTTAAGGCAGATATACACACTTAATTTGTTTGACCTACATAGTACATCACCTATAGTTTAAACCTGACCCTAGTATTAAGTGTATTAGTTGTAATTGAACTATACAGTGTGACCCAAATGAGGATGGGATCCC